>CM021104.1:563165736-563230590 GCA_007115665.2 Sequoiadendron giganteum | reverse complement strand
TAAACATAGTATAAACTTGTGGAATAACCTCCACCATGGTTTTTCCCCTAGCAGGGTTTCCAGGCAAAAATCTTGGTATTATGTGTGTTTCTGATGTGGTGATGGTTTTCTCTTTCATGTTTAATTATCATATCTGAGAATAAGTTTAATAAGTATAATTTATGAGACAACTGATTCACCCCCCTCTCAGTTGTCTTCCCTTATGTTGCCAACACGAATATTGGAAGAATTGTGATGGATGACAGGGGAAGTGGAAAGACTTTAAGGATCCCATTGGTGTTTTGGCATGAGTGTTCTATGTAGGTATTATTTCATTTGTTTTATTTTTCTTGTCATGGATGGTATGGGTGACCATGTGGGATGGCGAGATATTATTATTGTAGGATGGGTGAGATGATAGAATTGAAGTGTGGTATTTTTATTTTGAGAAACTATTTATGGAGAAGGTTGCTTCAAACTACACATGATGGGGTGATATGGTATGGGGTATGGTGAGTATATAGTAAAAATCTATTCATGCAAATGAAAAATTCACATCTTATACAAACACCATTATATTGTTGCAAACTCCTAAAAAGAATAATTTCTTATCCAAGAGTAATCTGACAAAAAGATGAGCATATCTATTTGTCTTATAATTGGCATGGATGGTGCATGAATGTGATAATCATGTAAGCTCTCTATTTTATCATGGAGAGATGATTAGCATTTTCTAAGTGAAAATATGGAGAGATCCATAAGTGTATGACATCAAGAGGGAAGATGGTGGAGGAAGCTCTCCAATCAAGATATGTGTTCCAAGCTGTTGTTAGAAAATGGGTGGATTTATTATGGATGGAGACTAAAACGGTGACCTAATAAATGGTGTATATACTACCCTACACAAGGCGCTTGTTTCCAAAGTTTTCACCATGGTACTTGACCAATGCACCACAAAGAGGTTTCCACCATTGGACAGATTATTTCTCTTTATTATTTTTATGCTTTTTTATTCTTTTGTATTTTTTTGATTTTTTTTGTTTGCATTTTTCTATTTTTTAAAAAAATTTCTTCTTAAGAAAATAAATTTTTGAGGTGAATAATGTTCATGGGATCTTGGAGGGGTTCTCTCTCCATGGTAGCTAATTGATATACTCCTAATCCATATTTTTTGTAACATTATAAAGGCCTATCCAATTAGGTTCAAACTTTCCCTTCTTTGCTTGCTCCTATAAATTATATTTATTTTCTTTGAGGACTAGGTCTCTAATAAAAAATACCCTAGGTTTCATATTATTATTGTAATTTCAAAGAAAATTATTTTGATATGCTTTAAGGTGATTGGGGACATTTAAGTGTTTTTCATCTAGAAGCTCCAAGCATTGAAGGCATGCTACTAAGTATTTTTCAGTATCAATGAGGTGTTGTAGAGAAATTATCGATGATGGGAGCTCAAACTCTATTGGAAAGATATCTTCGACACCTATAGTGTAGGAAAAAGTATCTCTTTTTCACACTTAATTTAGAATTAATTAAAATGGACTTAATTATGCCTTAATTTATTGTTGTAATATTTATTTTGCGTATTCACATTAAGTTTAGGACCTTATTTATTAAAATTGACTTAATTGTGCCTTATTTTAGTGTTGTAAATTATACCCCTTTATAATTTCACACTTATATAGGTCCTTATTAATTAATTGATCTTAATTTCCCTTAATTGGACCCTTTAATTCAAATCCAAGTTTAATTACTTATAATTTTTGAAAAGGAAACCCGACATTCATAAATTCCATAACATAAAAATCATTGTCGAAGAATGTGTGTCCTAGGTAAGTGACCTAGGAACCATTCACCATATGGCAAATGGTTCATCAGTTAGGTCTAGGACCTAAATTTAAACTATGTTTCTAGGAGAATTTTAATGGTTTAAAATTCATATTCAGATGCCGAGTTGTGATAATTGAATTTTGGAAACTAATTTTAACATAGCATGTATAAATAAGAGGTCATTTCATTATATTTCACCTAGAAATATTCAAGAAAGCCAAGAGCATGCAAGTGAGCATTACCAAGAGAAATTCAAGAGAATCTCGAAGCTTTCAAAAGAAAAATTATTCAGGATTATTTCAGCAATCAATATTCCATTATCATGTCAAAGATTTATTGCATCATGCATGTTGTTTGAGCTAATATGGTGATGTAGAGTTCATGATCCATTCAAGCATATCAAAGGAATAATTTCAAATCAAGTTTCAAAATCAAGATTCACATCTATTGAGGCCACTTTCTGCTAGTTACAAATTTTCTTTCTAAGTTTTAATCAAGGGTTTTATGAGTGGTGGCATTACATTGTTCATTCATCATTTCGTTCAAGCTATTTGATTTAATTTTAAAGTTTAAATAAGAAAATAGGTTTTGACCAAGGAAAACACACAATCACCAAAAACAAAATTTTTCTTCTCTCATGTTTGTGTTTGAAGGTTTTGGGTGGAAGATCCTTTGAAGTGAAAAAATGAAGAAAATTATCAAATTTTCAAGGAAATTTTCCATCTCATGGAAACTCTTCTATAGGATTTATTTTTCGCTTCCTGATTGTGAAACTCAAGAATCTAGGAGTGCAGAAACAAAAGCACAAAACCTAGAAAGAATTTTTATAGAGCCATGGCAATGAACCATTCGCCATAGGGCGAATGAGTCCTCAGTGATCTTTAAAATGGAAATTTTGGTGATTGGTACCCAAAAATTTCCATTTCTCAAATCTACCTTTTGATTGTTCGTTCCAATAGTTTTAAGTACTCTAAATTTCATTTTCACTTTATAGCTTGCATTTTAGAGTTTATTTCATAGTTTTAACCTTTCTACCCAAAGTTCTATTTAACTTAGACCATCCTCCTTGCATAAAAGAGAAATTTGTAGACTCAGATCTTGATTTGACTCAGCTTTTGGTTGATAGTCATTTCATTGCATGGATCAAATTTATTGAATAAAATAGTGGGAAATAGGGCTATTTGTTATCATTTTGGTGAACCTCATTTCCTACCCTAACCCAATTTTTATCATTTCTTTGTGGTGAACCTAAATTTTATCATTGCATTTTCTAATTTTGGAGTCCTCTTCACCCTAGATTTGGATTTTACATTAATTTGCATTTCATTGCATTGATTTGAGTCTCATTTAGGGTGTCTAGTTTGCATTTAACTTTTCATTTCATTTAAATGTTTTAGGATTCCATCTTTGTATTCCTTAAATCTATCATGTTCCATTCACTTACATAGAATTTCATCATATTCATTTTCATTTGAAAATTAAAAAAAAATTGCATATCAAATTAATTTTTCTAGTTTGTCATCTTATCACATTTTGTAAGTTTGCATTTAACATTAATCTCAAACAAAAAGAAAACTGTAACTCACAATTTCATAACAGAATCTAGAAACCTCTAAAATGAACTCAGAAATTTGTAAAAACATTTTAAAAAACCCTAACCAAGACCCATTTGACCTAGGTAAAATGAGTCCTTGATCAAGGTCATTTCCTGATTTTTTGGGCATTAAAACATCCATTTCTATTTTCCTATTTTTTTTCTCAGATCTCTATTTTTGTTTGCAAAATTTATGTTTCTTCAATTTGGTCATATTTAGTTAAACCATTTGATAAAATTAGTGCATTGGGTGAATTCAAAAATTGTATTTACAAGATATTATTTTTAGGTTTTTGCATAGAAAAATCTTAATACTATCTTGTTTGAAATCTGAAAATTCCATTTGCACTACATATTACACTCTTGATAACTTCATTACATTTCACCTTTTTCTCAATTTTGGGTGCATACATTGAGTTTGATAAAATTGTATGAGCTTCACAACTTGGTTTCCTATTAGAAATATTGTTGGGAGATTTAGTTCAAGACTCATGACATCTCGTGATACACCATTCATCACCGATCTTGGGTTTTCTAAATCTTTGAATAATAGTGTTGATGATGAAACATATATGGATCATAACCTACAAACCTCATTCCAAATTAATTTCATACCTACAAATAATTTTCATGATGCTACTCATATCCCACAACAAAATATAAGAGTGATAGATGAAGACTTAGAGAAATTGAAAAACCTTGTTACTTCAGAAAACATGATTGGTAGTGCCATTCCTATGATAGATAACATAAGGAAAATGCTATAAGATGAAAAAAAATAGATTTTTTGCACTATCTATCCCATGTGACTAATAAACATACCCCTACTATGGCTATTGGTTGTCAAAATTTTGGGTATACCCAAAGTTAAGGAGGAAATTTAATTCCTCCTTCCACAATCCCCATATCTATTCCTACATACACTAGTACTCATGTTACAAGAAAAATACAACCTACTACCAATGTTAACACTTACTTAGGTATTTCCACTGAGTCCTTCTAAATTTGTGCATTCAAATCTCATATCTCCTCAATAATCCCCCCTCACAAATTTACAATTCACTTGTCCTCTACATACATACAAAAATCCACCTTATTCCCCTCCATATCATAAAATAAATAAATATCCCACCATTAACACACTTTTGCAAAATATGTCATCCCTTCAACAAAAAATTGCCACCCTAAATCAAAACAACAATGGCCAACCTTCACAATACATGAAAACAAATCCATTATCCTTGTATATATTGAGAACACAAATACCACAAGGCATAGAGATTCCTAGATTTGAGAAATATTGTGGGAAAGGAGATCTTATTAGCCATGTTCTCACTTACACAACCCTATGTAGTGATTTAATTTTTGAAGATAAACTCTTCGCTAGCTATTTCCTTGATCCTTGAAGGATACTACTCTAGAGTGGTTTTACTTCCTACCGAATAATTCAATTCTTTCATTCAATGAAATTATTGATCCCTTTTACAACCACTTCCAAATTCAGATGGGTTCGAAGATAACTTTAGTTTACCCCATGAAATGTAAACAAAAACGATGATGAGAAAGTCACTGATTTCATAGCACAATTTTTAATGGTGAAATAGGGTTTTCATCAAGATGAATTCATGAAAATGATGAAACACTACTTCTCACCACTAAACATGCAATTATGTGGAAGATATGATGCAAATAACAGTAAAAAATCAATCCTAACTATTATAGCAACTATGAGGGAAGTTTTGAGAGGCTCGAATGATGTCTACCTTGTTGCAAGAAGGTTGTTTTTAGGTCACAGGGGACTCATTCGGCTTTAGTTCCGAATGGGTCCGTATTAGGGTTCCTGAAACTAAGATCTTGGTTTTTTTCCTTGATTTCTACTCTCATATTCTCAATGATTAGCTCAAAAAAACCTATAACAAATTTTGAAACCTTATTTTCGTGTTCTTCCAATATCAATGATAACTTTACAACTTTGACAACTTTGACATTTTTTCTCTAAACTTGTTCTCCACTTGATCTTCAACCTATAAATCTATAAGCACACATTAAAGGGGAGAATTTTTTTTTGATTGTTAGCGAATATGGGTTTTCGTAATTCAAAACCCTTTTAGGTAATTACACCAGATGATGAAATAATAAATTTGAAGCATGAAACATGAAATGATGATACCTTATAAGTTGTCTTGGAATTTAAATCTGCAAAGTAAGATGAAGTGAACCTAAAGAATGTAGATGTTTATCTCAAACTAGATACAAATCAATACTTGAAAGTATATCCTCAATGCTACATCAACAATCTTAGCACAAAAATATGCTTTAATGCACTATTCCTTTTAAATGATGATATGACATTGAATTGCCACAATAAAATTCATTAATTTTCTTTTGAAAGCCTTTTAAATTCTCTATAATTCTCTTTCTCTTAATCTCATTAAATGACATAAAATTTCTAGGTTTCTTAGGTGAAACTATGTGAATTAACCCCATATTTATACTAAATTAGAGATTAACCTTGATATTCAAATAACCCAAGTCGACATCAGATCTAGGATTGAAAATCATTAGAATCCTGCCAAAATTAAATTCAAAAAGGGGTTTCCTATGTGAGGAGGATCTATTCACCACTAAAGGGAAATGGTTCATAACACAAATTTCTAGGACCATGCTTTGGGGGGATAAAATAACATAAAAAACCCATGTCAAAAACTCCAAGAAAGGGGTATCCTATGTGGAGAGGACCCATTCACTACTAAATGTGAATGGATCCTAGCACCATTTTCTAGGACATCAAATTTTCCAAATTAAATTTCATGTAATATGATGATTGGGAGTGAAGATAGATCGTTGAAAAATGCAATTAAGAGGGATTGAATTTTAATTAAAAGGCCAATTAAGGTCAATTAACCATAATTAATTAATTAAACCCTAGATAAGTGTGAAATTAGAATACAAAACTTTAGAACACCCCAAAAAATGTACCATTTAAGTCCATTTTGTTAAAAAGGGCCCTAGATTCAATGTGAATGTATAAAAACCATTACAACACCAAATCAAGGCATAGTTTATATCAATTATTCACAAATTAATTGTGAAAAAGGGTTACTTTTTTCTACACTACATTTTTCCCCCACTTTAGGAAGAGTTTTCCCGCAAGAAAAAATCACACTAAAGTAGACATTCAAGACATAAGTATGTAGCAATAATAAAGATACATATTCATACCCTATCAAAGGACAAGAAAAACAAAGAAAATAAAATGATCAAGCATAACTATTCCAAGACAATGTGGAATTTGGGTATTTGTTCATAACATACATTGCTTGCTCTAGGGTACTAGAACCTCAGTCTATCTACTAGGTGATTTTTCCCAATATGTGTGCTCACTCTAGGGTAGTGGAACCTTAGTCTTTCCACTAGGTAAGTTATAACAATGAGGTGGCCAACCATACCAAAGCTATCCTCTTGACAACTTCGATAAGGCACCACAATGTAATTCTTTTGGTATGCTTTTGAATGTCATTTATTTAAGTTTTTGTTAAAGGGGATTTTGATTTGTTCATGTAAGGTATTCTTCTTATGGAAAATTGTGCCTAATATCTCCAATAGAGGAAATTTCAAAGAGTATCAGATCACCAATTATGGGAAGTCTCTCATTTTGCATCATTCCACTAAGGAAGATCATATGCTTGAAAATATTGCACTCTTGGAGGACATCAAACACAATGACACCACCAAGAACAAGACACATCACAAGAAAAAATAAAATCACATGATGAAATATGTCAAAATATGTCATTGATGTATTCCCCCACTTTTAAGTAATTACTAACACAATTATTTTCAGCAATTGCTTTAAAGTAGCCAATTTTTTCTCCTAAGACATAAGAGATTTGCTTGAATAACCCTATGCTAAGAAATATGTTTACGAAATAAAGTGATGCCATGAAATCGGAACTAAGGGCTACCACCAAAAATATATAATGGATCTATAGATTCGAGGTTAGTATGTCTTTGCTCCACTATTGTTTAAGAGCTCAGAACTATCATCATTCCCCAAATACTCATATAAATTGAAGGATGATGGAAAGAGAGTGAAAAAAGTGAAAAATCATTTCAAGCCAACATGGAAGAGATCTAAATGTCTTGATTCCTTGCATCATCCCTAGAAGGAAAACACAAGAAAAGTGAAAATTATAAATGAAAATTTTTGGATCAACATGGAAGAGACCTAAATGTCTTGATTCCTTACATCATCCCTAAAGGGAAAACACAAGAAAAAAATTCTTACAACATAGAAAAGAATGTAGGTACATATAGAGGAATGCACAAAAAAGCATGAGATACATTAAAAAAACATCATGGGGGATCGTATTATGTGCATGCAATCACATGAAGAAACATGAAAAGGAAAAATACTAGTAAGGCACATGCTAGTCAACCTATAGTAGGTCATTCATAAACCAATCTTGGTTTGTATAAATGGAAGGCAGAAAACTAGCCAAAGGGAAAACAATACGTACAAGAACTAGGACAATGCTAACTAACCCATTCCCCAACTAAGTGTAGGACAAGTGTGAGCCAAGATAGGTGATGACAATGAGCTCCTTGCAATAAAAAAATAATTTGCAATAAGTGTATAACATGTAATAGTGATCATGTCTAAGGTCCTAACTACATGGAAAGGAGAAGAAAACATGATATAAGGGAACACATTTAATATATCAAACTTTCGAAATATTCATTTTAAAGCATAAAAATTATCAATACTATGTCCAATGACTCTATGATATCGGCAATGTGGTGTATTTGTATTCTAAGGATTTGGTTTTTGATTTTATTTTATAGGTGGTAGTGTAATAAGTTCTTGGTTGAGAAGTATGTGTAATTTTTTTTAACTTTCAGATAGTGGAAAAGAGAATTCTAATTTCTTTCTATTTTAAGGCCTTCATTGCTTGCTAGATTCACCGACAACTCTAGGTGGATATCGAGCAGGAGGACCTAAAATGAACTTTTCTTCCTGATCATCACTACGTGGTATTGGTTTTTCTTTAAGAAGGAGGACAATTATGTTGGAAGGAGGATCTTGATATCCTAACCCTTTGGTATCTTTAGTTGGTATTTTCTCTAGGAGTTGATGAATTTCATGTTCACTTGTTGTATCACATCCTTGTTTACTTAAAATCGTGTTCATCCTTTTCCATGTGTCTCTTCTAGAATAATAGGAGTATTTGCTACCTTGTTAACATAGAATGGTTGAATGTTTGTTTTACTACAGGAAAAACATTCACCTAGATTGCAGGGAACTTAGGTTTGTATTATGTTTCAAATTCACGATGTAAAAGACCAATCATCTCAAGTTGTGTTGGTTTTTTCATGAAAGGATAAAAGGATGCATAATTTTCAAGGTGGTTAGTGCAATCATTTATGAATTCATTCATGATAGCATCATGTCTTCTCTAATTATGTCAACATCATGAGGAGGACATGCATTAGGATTTGTGTGAGCATGAATAGGTTCAATTACATCAGGGTAATTTCCAAAAACACAACTTGAAACATCGACCAAAGAGAACAAGGACATCAACAAATTGCTTAAACACTTATCCATTTTCAGATCTAAACAAAGTAATTTGTTGATTACAAAATTCCATAAACTGAAAATGATATTGTGTAAATGCAATTACGAATTTTTAAAATGCTCTAAATGAAGCAAATTGAGCTATATGCAATAAATTTGATGAAACAAAAAATCATAAAATTGAAGTAGGAAAGTAACATCAGCAAACATAAGCCCAAAATTGAGATTTCAAGTTCTAGAAAATGTAGATCAGGATCTAGTAGAGTCTCACTAACCAATAAGGATGAATGGGTCCTGCATAAGGATTTTTGAAATGTCTTGATTGATTTGCAGGTGTTTTTCAATGCTTTTTAGATTCCAAAATGTTTAGGTCAATCCTGATCAGGGACTCATATGATATTAAAGGTGAATGGGTCCTTGATTAGGGTTTATTAATTATTTTTCAATGATTTTTAAGTTTTCTGCAATCTCTTTTAGTTTCAATTTTTTTGAAAATGCAATGTGAAAATGAAATAAAATGATTAATTCAAGTACCTAATGTGAAATGCAATATTATTGTTATTTTAAAAATAAATTGTATGAGATCTAAATGATATGCAAAATGACTAATTTTTTTTTTGTATTTTAAAGATTTAAGGAATACAAAACAATGCACTTTTAAATCCTAAATAAATGCAAGTTTGGATGCAAAGTAAGAAAACCTAAATGAGATCTAATTTCAATGCAAATTAATTCAAATAATTGTGAGATCTAACCTAGGATGAGAACAAAAACCCCACAATCAAGAAATTACAAAATTCAATACATAAAATTCACCAAAATATTTAATGGTGAAATAGGGTTTTCATCAAGATGATGATCAAAATCATAGACCAATACTTCTCGACACTAAACATGCAATTATTTTTAATATATGATGAAAATAATAATAAGAAATCAATCCTAACTATTATAACAACTATGAGAGAATTTTTGATAGGATAGGATTATGTGTAGCTTGCTTCAAGAAGTATTTTTTTAGGTCACAAATGACTCATTCACTTGTAGTGGTGAATGGGGCCATGTTAGGGTTCCTAGAACTAAGATCTGGGTTCTATTCCTTGATGTCTCGACTTAGAATCTCGATGATTAACTCCCAAAAAATATAGCAAAATCTATAACCTTGTTTCTATATTCTTGAAATATGAATGACAACTTTTCAACTTCGATAACATTGATAATTTAGCTCCAAACATGTTCTCCACTTTATCTTCAACCTCTAAATCTGCAAACACACATTCAAGGGGAGAAAATCTTGTTTATTATTATTGAATAGGGGTTTTCCTAATTCAAACTCCTTTTAGGTAATTAAACCAAATGATGAATTAATGAATTTGAAGCATGAAACATGAAATGATGATACCTTAGAAGTTGTCTTGGAATGTAAATCTGAAAAATAACATGAAGTGACCATAAAGAATGTATATTTTGAGCTCAAATTAGATACAAATCTATACTTGCAAGTAGATCCTCAATGCTACATCAAAAATCTTAGCTCAAAAATATGACTGAATGCACTATGACTTTGAAATGATGGTATGACCTTGAATTGTTACAATAAAATTCACTAATTTACCTTTGAATGCCTTTAAAATTCTCTATAATTCTCTTTCTCCTAATCTCATGAAGTGACATAAAATTCCTACATTGCTTGGGTGAAACAATGTGAATTAACCCCATATTTTTACTAAATCTAGAGATTAACCCTAATATTCAAATAATTCAAGCCAACATCAAATCTAGGATTTAAAATCATTAGAATCCTACCATAATTATTTTCAAAGAGGGGTGTCCTATGTGAGGAGGACCCATTCACCACTAAAGGCGAATGGGTCCTAGCACAACTTTCTAGGACCATGCTTCAAGGGGATAAACTAATATTAAAAAAACCATGTCAAAAGTACCAAGAAAGGGGTGTCCTATGTGGAGAGGACCCATTCAGCACTAAAGGTGAATGGGTCCTAGCACCATTTTTCTAGGACCTCAAATTTACAACAATTAAATGTCATAAAATATCATTATTCGGTGTCGAGATAGGTACTTAAAAAATGCAAGTAAGAGGGCATGTATTTGAATTAAAGGGAAAAATAATCTCAATTAACTACAATTAATTAAATAAACCCTAGATATGTCTAAAAGTATAATACAACACTTTACAACACCCCAAATAAGGTACCATTTAAGTCCATTTTGTTAAAAAGGGCCCTAGATTCAATGCGAATGTGTAAAAAACATTACAACACCAAGTCAAGGTATAATTTATATCAATTATTCCCAATTTAACTATTAAAAAGGGTTTCTTTTTTCTACACTATATCTCTCCCCCACTTTAGTGAAATTTTTCCCCATGACAAACTCACACTAAAGTAGACAGTCATGACACAAAATTACACAAGAATAACAAAGATACATAGTCATACCCTATCAAAAGAAAAAAAAAACAAAGAAAAATAAAGGATCAAGCACAATCATTCCAACACAATGTGGAACATGACTGTTTGTCTCTAATATATGATACTTACTCTAGGATAACTATGAAACCTTGATATGTCCACTAGGTGAGTTGTCCCAACATGTGTGCTCACTTTGGGGTAGTAAAACATTAGTTTGTCCACTAGTTGAGTTATCCCAAGGAGGTAGCCAACCATAACGAAGTTATCCTCCTGACAAATTGGATAAGGAACCACACTATAATGCTTTTTATATTCTTTTGAATGTCATGTCTATAAAAAAAATTTAAATGAGATTTTTCTTTGTTTATGTAAGGTCTTCCTCTTAGGGAACATCAGGCCTAATGTCTCCAAGAGAGTACAATTCTAAGAATATCAAAACACCAGTTATGGGATGCCTCTCATTTCACATCATGCCACTAAGGGATATTGTACTTAGAAATATCACACTCCTAGAGGACATCAAACCCAATGACACTGCCAAGAATAGGACATGTCACAAAAAAAAATTGTCCCATGAAATATTCTAAAAGATTTCATCGATGTATTCCCCCACTTTAAAGTGGTTACTAACACCATCACTATTGGGAATTTATTTAAAGTAGCCAATGTTTTATCCTAAGGCATGAGAGCTATACTCAAAAAACACTATGCCAAATTATATGTTTCCAAAATAAAGCTACTCCATCAAATAGGAAGGAAGGGTTTCCCCCAAAAGTACATAAGGGATCTATGTATTCGGGGTCAATATGTCTTTACTACATTGTTATTTAAGAGCTTGGAATTGTCACCATTCCCCAAATACTCATAGAACTGGAAGAATGACACAAAGAGATAAAACAAAGAAAATGACTTTTGGGTCAATGTGGAAGAGACCTAAATATCTTGATGCCTTATGTCATCCCCAAAAGGAAAACACAAGACAAGTGAAAATTATAAATGAAAAATTTTGGGTCAAAATGGAAGATACCTAAATGTCTGGACACCTTGCGTCATCCTGAAAAGGAAAACAAAAGACAAAAATACTTATGACATAGACAAGAATGTAGGTACATATCAAGGAATGCACAAAAAAGAGCGAGATACATCAAACGAAACATCACGGGGGATCACATTAGGCACATGCAATCATATGAAGAAATATGAAAAAACAATAGATGAGTAAGGCACATGTGATTCAACCTATAGTAGTTTATTTGCATCCCAATCTTGGTCTCCATAAACGGAAGGTTGACAACAAGCCAAATGAACAACAATTTGTACCATAATTAGGACAAGGCTAACTAAACCATGCCCCCACCAAGTGTAAGACAAGTGTGAGCTAAGATAGGTGATGTGAATGAGATCCAAGTTGCAATAAATAAAATGATTTGCAATGTGTATAACATGTAATAATGAGAATGTTTAAGGTCCTAAAACTATAAAATTTCAAGTAGAATTCAATCTTTAAGGGACTATATTTATGATATCAAAAATTTCAAATATTCATTTTAAAGCACAAAAATTCTTAGTTCTATGTCCAATGACTCTATGATATTGGAATTATGATGTATTTATATTGTTAGGATTCGGTTTTTGATTTTCTCTTATATGTGGTAATGTAATAGGTTTTTAGCTTAGAAGTATGTATAAATTTCTTTAACTTTAAAATAGTGGACAAGGGAATTGTAATTTCTTTAAGTTGTAAGGCCTCTATTGCTTGCTAGATTCACCCACTTCTCTAGGTGAATTTAGAGCATGAAGACTTGAAATGACCTTGTCTTCTTGATCATCGTTATGAGGCATTGGTTGTTCTTTAGGAAAGAGGACACTTATTTTAGGAGAAGGATCTTGATATCCCAACCCTTTAGTATATTCAATTGGTATTTTCTCTGGGAGTTGATGAATTTCATGTTGAGTTGTTGTATCACATCCTTGTTTACTTAAAATCATGAATCCTTTTCCATATGTCTCTTCTAGATTAATAGGAATATTTTTAACCTTATTAACGTAGAATTATTGAATGTTTATTTGAAAAGAGGAACAAGGTTTATCTATTGTAGGAAACTTAGGCTTGGCTTGTGTTTAAATAACAAAATATAAAATACCAAATATCTCAAGTTATGCTGGTTATTTAATAGAAGGATATAAGGGTGCATTATTTTCAAGGTTGTCAAGTAAATCGCTTATGACTTCATTCATGCTAGTATCATCATCTCCAATGATTTCAACATCACAAGGAGGACATGCATTAGGAGTTGTTTGAGCATGAGTAGGTTCAATTACATTAGCTTCATCTCCAAATACACAACTTGAAACATCAACCAAAGAGAACAAGGACTTCCACACATTTCTTAAACACTTACCCATTTTTTAGATTTTCAACTCTAAACAAAGTAATTTTCTCACCACAAAATGCAATAAATTAAAAATGAAATGTTGTAAATGTAATTTTGAATTTGGAAAATGCACTAAATGAAGCAAATTAAGCTAGATGTCATGAATTTGTACCTTTAGTTGTATATGTATATAATTTTATACAAATATTAATTTATAAATTTCTATTTTTTGTTTGTTTTGTATATATTTTCTTTATATTCTATAGGTAAATTTATAGATTATATATTTATAATCTATATGTATATTTATATTTTTTACATATTGATTATATTTTATCTTTATATTTTTTAGTTATAGATATATACATAGATTATATTTAAATAGATTATACATTATATTCTTTCTATAAAATGTAATATAACATTTATGTAAAATTATAGATTATATTAAATTTATAATTTTTATATATTTTATATAAATTTTAATCTACTTATTACTTTCGATTTTTCGATTTTACTATTTTCATTGCTTATATTATTTTTATATGTATTTATTTATATTCATATATATTTATATATTATTTTATATATATAATATAATCTATATAATCTAGAGATTATATTATATATAATCGATAGATAATATGTTATTATAATTTTTATATTTATATAATTATAATCTTATTTATATAATTTTAATTGTATATTTCTTTATTTTTTTCTATAATCTATATATTTAATCTTTTTTTATTTTTATTTATATAATTTCTTTGTATATTTAATCTATATAATTTATAGATAATATTATACATAATCATTAGATTAT
Organism: Sequoiadendron giganteum; assembly: GCA_007115665.2. Classification (NCBI taxonomy): domain Eukaryota; kingdom Viridiplantae; phylum Streptophyta; class Pinopsida; order Cupressales; family Cupressaceae; genus Sequoiadendron; species Sequoiadendron giganteum. The sequence continues at coordinate 563,215,976 of CM021104.1, read as the reverse complement.
ATGTATATATATTTATTTATTTATTTATTTTAATTGATGAGTACTACCAAAGGGGGTAGCTCCCATTTACATTCAAACGGAGCCACTAAAGTGTCTGGTTCATAGTAAAGGAGGATGGACATATTGAGTTGCTTATTCCAAGTTCTGGTAGATTGCACCCAGGACATCGCCTAACCCTACCAGCCTCGACAAAGTCCCCCCACTGATCTAGGCATAGTCTGAATTCATGAACTTAGAGAACGCCTCCATGTTAGCATTTTTTACCCCGAACCTAAAGACTTCCCATGCATTAAGCATGAAGTCGTCTGCAGCATCAAGCCACTCTTGTGATTCTTCCTTGGACTGATCGTCATCGTCGGAGGTGCTCTCATCCATTGGGTTGAAGTAGATTTTGAGGAAGCTCACCCAACCATTTAACCTGAGCTCAAGTATGGAATTGGCTATTGCTTGGGCGTTACCGATCTCCACGATTTCACTGAGTCCCTCCACTATCACCTCTTTGGCCTCGGTGATGTCAATCAGTGCACACAGAACTACCTCGTAGAATTTTCCATCGCACCAATGTTGATCCATGCTTAGAACCATTGCCACCAAGTCAATGACTGTATTTCTCACTACAGGGTTGCAGATAGTGAAGAGTTGCCTGCATTGTACCACCATGGTCTCCTTAACGAAATTACACTAGATGTTGAAGATGAACCCCATTCTACTCTGATAACTATAGCTTATTCACATGGAAAGGTTGACAACTCGGCTGGGCCATTAGTAGTCATGTATACCTTGTACTAAACTAAATTCTAGTTAGAGCCATCCTTGGGAGATCGGCCGTGTGATTTTTTGCCTAACCAGACAGGTCACAAGGTGTTGGGGAGAGAAATTGAGGTGTTTTGGGTGCCTGAGATATCCGACACTATCACCTGTTGTAGGCATGGCTAGTGAGCTGGTGATGGACTTGGCTTCCACTATATTTGCTTGACCAAAAAGAGTTGTGTCATCTGCAAACTATGTGTGAGTAATGGGGTTCGTGTTAGGAGCTAACTATAGCCCCTTCCATTCTTGCTAAGCTCTCTTGATTTTTATGAAGGCGCTGAGAGATTCGGTCATGAGAACAAAAAGGAACGAGGAGATCGGGTCTCCCTACCACAGGCTGTTAGTGGCTCTAAAGAAACCGTGGAGGGATCCATTGGTAACAATTGAATACCTAACTAAAGATATGCATTGAAGGATTAAGTCTTACCAATGCCCACAAAAACCTAAATTAGAAAAGGTAGTCTTACCTTATTGTAATCCTTACTTGCATCAAATTTGATGATCATTCCTGCTTGGTTGTTGGGTTTTAAAGAGTGAACAACCTTCAAGATTAGAAAGATGCTGTCAAAAATTTCTTTGTCAGGCACGAATCCATTTTGTTTAGATGAGAAGATCTTTCCCAATATCGATTTCAACTAGAATTTTTGCAACAACTTTGTATAAGGTGTTGCATAGCAAAATAGTCCAGAAGCCACTAAAGGAGGGGTAGTTTCTCTTTTTTGGGATGAGGGCAATGACTATGTTGTTTAAGTCGTTAATGAACTTGCCAGTCTTGTGGAAGTCTTCCACCAATTGCCAAACTTCATCTCCCATGAATTACCAAAATTTTGGTAAGAAGGCAGTAGTGAATCCATCTAGACCAGGTGCCTTATCTAGGTGCATTTGAAATAGCACCACTTGAACTTCCTCCTTTGAGGCTTTCTCACAAAGTGTCTTATTGTTTGCTTCACTGATTTTATTGGTTATTGGATTAAGGAGAAAGTTGATGCAACTTCTATGGGTTTTTTCACCTAATAATTTGGTAAAGAATTTGCATGTTGCTTTAGGTACCTCAGTTCCCCCTTTAATACACAAGCTGCTAGTATTTTAGATTTTCATTATTTTGTTGGTTGCTCTTTTTGTCATAACTAAGGCATGGAATAATTTAGTGTTTGCGTTGCTATCCTTAAGCCAAAGTTCTCAAGATTTGTCTTTCCAGTAGATCTCTTCCCTTTTAGGTCCTTTTCCTTGACGTATTCTTTGTTAGTCATTCCATTTTGGATCACCTCTTCATTGAGTGTTTGTATCTCTTCTTCTATAATAGCCTTTTCAATGAAAATACTTTGGAATTGCGTTTCATTCCACTCTTTAAGTTTTTCTTTGATAACCCTAAACTTTTTTACTAATATGAAACTTATGGAGCCACCCACTTTTGTTTCCTTCCACCATTGTTCGAGGAGTGTGGGGATGTTTGGATCTCATCACCACATACTTTGAAATCTGAATTTTGTTTTTTCTAACACAATCTCCCCAACTATTGAGAGTTCCATAGGGAAATGGTCTGAGACTACCACATGAAGAATGGTGGTTGCTACTTCCAACCCAGCTTTGGTCCAATTGGGTGGAATCAAGAAATTATTGAGTCTTTCTGAGATGGCAATAAATTATTTGCATCTGTAAGTCAAGGTAAATATTTCATTTTATGTTGGGAAGTATAACAAACCACTCTCTGATATTAAATATTTGAAATCCAGAATTGGCTGTGAGATATGTTTTAGTTCCTCGTTCTTTTCTGACAGGTCAAGTATGGCATTGAAATCCCTTCCTATAACCACTTCATCCTCGGGAAGGGATCTACAAAATCCTAATATCAAGTTCCAAAGAACGGCTTTGTGCGTGGTTTTTATGGGGCTGTAAATATTGAATATTGTGAAGCATTTTTTTAGACTAAGGTTAGATACCCTTGTTGCTAGCTAGCTAGGCAAAGACGCTAGTATTTCCATGGTCACCTCGGCTTCCTTCTAAAGTATTCCTAAACCACGTGTTGCACCAATAGAATCCTAGAAGAAATCATCCCAATGATGACAATATCTAAGAAACTTTGAGCACTCCTCTCTTGACAGTTTTGTCTCCTGAATGAGAATAAGATTATAAAGGATTTTCTACAAATGACGCCTTACCAGATGTCATTTATTAGGGGCCTTGAGGCCCTTGACATTCTAAGTATTTATCCTCATTTTTTCCCAAGGGAGGTGTTTCCTCCCTTGGTACTAAAGAATCTGGTGATGTTCGTGTACCTCTTCGCAGCTAATTCTTCTTCCCACAGTTGTTTGAATGATTTTCTCCCTCTAGGGTTTCCTGCATTGTTGATTTTTCCCAAACCCAAGTGGTTGATGGCTGATTGCGAAATACATCTGTCCTCGATTATATCCAATTCATCCTTGGCTTCCATGTTTTAATCTGGTTCATTTCTTGCCCATGATTTTGAATCATCTTCTTCCTCATCTATATTTTTTTCTTCTTCCGATGAAGCAACATGGTTTGGAGGAGGCACTTCTTCTGGTTTATTATTGTGGGGGTTTTCGATAATAGGCGGATCTCCTTTTTTTCTAATCCTTTTATTTTCATCGAGACTTCCTCGAGGGCTCCCATTGTTCATGCCTTTTAGCAGGGGTACTAGCTTTAGGATGGGGGTAACATCAGTGTTGTGTTTTTCCTTGATGTTGCAGGCCCCTCAGTTGTGCTCTCGCAAGCCGCAATTGGAGTAAAAGTGTCTTATTTCCTCAATTTCTATTTCTTGTTCCCAACGGGTTCTATTCACCAGAAGGGACATCTTGTTCAAGATGGAGTCGATAGTTGCTATTTGGAGTCTGGCGTATTTGTGGAGATTGCCGTCAATGATTCTCGATTCGATCTCTAATAGGGTTCTGAGGGATCTTTCGATTTTATCCAAGTAGTCTTCTGCCCAATATTCTATTGGAAATTTGTAAAGTGTGACCCACACTAGTTTTTCATATGGTAGCATTTTGACTGGGTTAAATTTTTTAATCCATGGTTGCATGTACAGGGGTTTTTCATTCATAACCCATAGGTCTCCCTCCATTATTCTTACTTTCATTTCTTGATCCGTAAACACCATCAAGCAGAAACCCTTCGGTAAAAATCTCAATAATACTTTTTTATTCCTAGTTTTCCTAATCCATGTTTTGATGCTTGCACAACTCGAGGTTCCTTCGATGAGGTTGAAAATGCAAGCAGATTCTTCAAGTATTGTAGTATCTTCCTTGATTTCTTCTGACACCAATTTCAACTGTGGGTGCCCTATAATTTGGGGCGATTACTGGTTCAAATACCTCTCCTTGAGGAATCATGCCCTTGTCTCTTTCTCTTCCTCAAGCTTTATTTTTGTGTTGTCTGTGAGCCCCGGATCCATGTTTTTTTCGTTGGTGGCTTTTCAGAATATATTTCTTTGAGAATGGAGCATTGTTACCACTTCTGGGCTCAGGGGTGTCATGCCTTTTTTGGGTAAACTTCCTATTAAATATGTATATATATATTATTCTTATATTTTATTCCTATATATTTATTGTTTTATATATATTTAAATTTATTATGTTTTGTGGAATCTTTTATTTAATCTTTATATTTTATTAGTACTTTTAGTTTTATATGTACATAAATATATATTAATATTAATATTAGTATTTCTATTTTTTTTTTTTTTAATTTTACAATCTTTATTCTCTATAGGTAACTTTATAGATTTTACATATAGTCTATATGTATATTTATATATTTTACGTATAGATTATATTACTTCTTTATATATTTTTTAGCCATTGATATATAAATAGATTTTATATCAATAGATTATAGATTATAGATTATAATAATATAATCTTTATGTATAATTGTATATTTTCCCCCAAAATGTATAATTGTATATTATACATATAGATTATATTACATCTATAAATGATTTTATTGTATAGATTACAATCTATTTAATCTAAATTTTTTTATATGTAGGTTTATTTTATTTTATATTTTATATGTTTCCCCTTCTTTATATTATTTATAATCTATATGTATATCTATAGATTATACATATAGTTTATATGTATATTTATAGATTATTTATATATATTAAATTTTATCTTTAGATTCTTCACATTCTTTCATTATATATTTATATTTTTGTTTTTATTTATTATTATTTATATATATATATATATATATATTTTATTTATATTTTCCATTTGTTATACATTTGGGTCTTTCTTCTCTTTTTTTTTTTGGTGTTTGCATATTTTTTTATATAAATATAAATATATAAATATATTTATTTATATATATATATTCCAATTGTTATTTATTTCTGTGTGTACTTATTTTTTTTGTGCTTGGTTTGGTTTCTTTTTTTTTGTATAATTTCTCATTTTTTCCTTTCTTTTATTGTTTTTCTTTTTGTCTTTTCCTAGATTTTTGTGCCAACCTTTCTCACACTTCCTTCCTCTCCCCTTTTTATTCATTTTTGGGTTTGCACCTATTCATTTTCTCCATTTTCTCTCTATATCCTGATGATGAATCATGAATTGTGACTCGAAATGTTGATGCAAAAATTTACTACACAATCTAAGCTAGAAGCTCTCAACAATAACATTCATGGATTGTGGAGATCTATTATCTTTAACAAATAAAAAAACTGAAATAGGAAAGTAACAAAAACAAACAAAATCCAAAAACTGAGATTTCAATTTCCAAAAAATGCAGATCAAGATCTAGTGAGGACTCATTTGCTGGTAAGGACAAATGTGTCTTGGATAAGGATTTTTTAAATGTTTTTTTACTGATTTGTAGGTGTTTTTTAATGCTAAATTTCAAATGCCAGAAACTTCAAGTCAAGCCTAATCAAGGACTCATTCACCAATAAAGTTGAATGGGTCCTTGATTATGGGTTTTTAACTATTTTTGAATGATTTTTAAGTTTTCTACAATATCTTTTAGTTCCAAGACTCAGATAGTAACTTTTAGTTTCAGATATTTAGGAAATGCAATGTGAAAATGTAATAAAATTATTAATGTAAAGACCTAATGTGAAATGCAATGTTGCTTGGATTTTCAAAAGAAACTGTATTCCATCTAAATGATATGCAATATGATACATTTTTTTAATAATTTTTTAGATTTAAGGAATACAAAACAATGCAATTCTAAATCCTAAATGAAAAGAAAGTTTGGATGAAAAGTAATAAATCCTAAATGAAATCTAATTCAATGCAAATGAATGCAAATAAATACAAGATCTAACCGAGGATGAGAAAAAGAACCCCAATATTAGAAAATTATAATATTCAATATGTCAGGTTCACCAAAAATTTGAATGGTGAAATAGGGTTTTCATCTAGATGAATTGATCAAAAGGATGGACCCCTACTTCTCACCACTAAACATGAAATTATGTGTAAGATATGATACAAATAATAATAAAAATTAATCCTAATTATTATAGAAACTATGAGGGAAGTCTTCAGAGGATAGAATGATGTGTACCTTGTAGCAAGAAGGGTTTTTTTATGTCACAAAGGACTCATTCGCCTTTAGTGGCAAATGGGTCCCTATTAGGGTTCCTAAAACGAAGATATGGGTTATATTCCTTGATTTCTACACTCTCGGATCCTCGGTGATCAGCTTCTGAAAACTTGTAAAAAAAATTGTAACCTTCTTTCCATGTTCTTTCAATATGAATGACAGCTCTACAACTTTGACAATTTTGCTCCAAACTTGTTCTCCACTTGATCTCCAACCTGTAAATCTACAAATACACATTTAAGGGAGAAACAATTATTGATTGTTAGTAAATAGGGTTTTTTCGAAGTGATGTAGAGTAGGGGTAAACTATTAAAAAACAACCTCAAACAACCACTCCTTCAATCTCTCAAATATCCAATGGTGGGTTTTTCTTCACAAACCATCAATCATCCTTGTAGCCTTCCAAACATGGTTTTTTAGACCCAAATTCCAAGGTATGCATGGAATTAAAAATGTGATCACATTTGTAGATACCCTTTTGGCAACATACAAACATATCAAAATTCTCAAGTAGAGTCACTTTGCACGGTAGGCTCTAAATATTGATTGTTCTCACTCAAATTAGGCCTAATGGCTTGAACAAGCTTGGTAGAAGTAGAGTATTTGTGTTCCAAAAATACCACTCTCCTTACAATGCTTCAATAATTTCATATTGGACCTGAAACATCAACTCCCATTAGGTGGATCAATCTCCAAGATATTTTCAACAAAGACCCTAAGCCTCTATGGTTCTTAGGCCTAATACATGGAGATATTAGGCTAGGGAAACAACCTCACACATTTGAAATCAATGCCCAAAAATTTTTTGAAACAAAAGAACAACCCTAAACAATACATTCCACCAATTTTTAGGAGTTTATATTTGTGGAATGGAGAGATTTACATTTTTCTTCCTTCCTAGTTACCCTACCTAGGGTTTAAACAAGTGTGAGAAGAAATGGATTTAACTTGATAAAATGTTAATGAAAATGAATGAAAATAGGTGCAATAGAAATTATACATAGTTCTCCATCAACCGCAATTGAATTTAGTTCATTCTCGAATCGTAAAAATTCGTACAAGTCAATGTTGCAGAAAATTACATTCATAAAATAATGAAAATAGAGCTTTTATTGATTTAATCTTCAATAAATTCAACATCCAACATTTTTGTCAACCACACAAGGTATTTTAAACATTTTACAACCATTTCCCAATGGTTCTCAACTAATTTTCAAATTACGAGCTCAACTAAACATCATTATGCCCTATTATGATAAAAAGTGCAAATGTTGCATTGACAGCATGTGTGCAACTTGACAACATCTTGCATCTACACACTAACTCACCGCTAATCACTCGAAACTAACCCAAACATACATGAAATGGTCCTTGAAACCATTATTATATGAAATTATTTCAAACAAAACAAAGTTTTTACTTTTTGACCCCTCTTGGGGCATGAAAACCTAGGTGTCCCTACACCATACTCCTTGAGAAAAGAATACTCAAGATCCACTTGATGAGAGACCTGAAATTGTACAACCATGCTACAAAATATCATCCTCAGTCATCCAAGTTGCATCCTCCATAGGAAGACCTCACCATTTGACCAAGTACTGGTTGTAGAACTTCCTCCTAGTCTTCTTAAGCTCTTTCTTGTCCAAAATGCATTCCAACTCAAGGGTTCGCTTGGTGTAATATCCCTAATACATTATTCATCCTACATTGGTGAATGTGCATTATCACCTACAACAAAATCCTCTTTATAAGATTAAAATGAAGAAACATTAAAAATAGGAGAAATGGCAACTCTAGGAGGAAGTTCAATTTCATATGCTTTCTCTCCAAACTTGTGCACTACTTTGCATGGCCCGATCTTCTTCATTTGTAGTTTAGAGTACTGCCCCTTAGGAAATAATTTCTTCTTCAAATGTGTCAAAACCCAATCTCCCAAATTATAATGAAACTCTCAACTCTTTTGATTAGTAGTGTGCTTGTACTTCTCAACACTCTTTTGAAGATTCTCCTTAACCTGTTGGTGGACTTCTTGCATTGTGAATTTTTTTTTTTCACCTTCAACATTCCTTCTTTCCATCCCACCGATATATCTCAATTCAAACACACCCCTGGGCTACATACCATAATCAATTTCGAAAATAATAAATTTCCAACACTTCTATTCTACAAATCATTGTATGCAAAATCAACTTGAGAAAAACCTAGATCCCATTGTGTTGCATGCTCCTTTGTTAGAAATCTTAGAATTTTTCAAAGGATTCTATTCACCACCTCAGTCTACCCATCAGTTTGAGGGTCATAGGAAGAACTAAAACTCAAATTTGTTCCAATTTTCTTCCATAGGGTTCTCCAAAAGTGACCAAAAAAATTTCTATCTCTATCAAATACAATACTAAGAGGTAAACCATTGATTTTTACCACCTCTTTATAGAAGATCCCTATAATTTATGAAGCATCATTAGTGCTCTTACAGTGTAAAAAGTGTTCCATATTAGAAAAAATGTCCACAACAACATACATTGAATCAAAACCTCTTGGAGTTCTTGGGAACTCCATCGCAAAATCCATGCTAAGTGATTCCCAAGGCCTATTAGGGATTAGAAGAGGTTGATATAACCATGCATTAGTGATAGTTCATTTAGACCCTTGAAAAATAATACACTTATCCAAAAATTTCCTTACATCAGTTTCCATTTTTGGCCAATAATAATTCCTCTTCAGCTGCTCCAAGATATTATCAAGACAAAAATGACCTTTAAGGTTGCCACTATGCTTTTATTTGATTAAATTATCCCTTATTTCATTATACCTGCTACAAGGCTACATACAACTTGCATAAATATCCCTAAAATAGACATCATCAAAGTAAATACCTTTCAAATAATCCACTCCTATTCTCTTCAATTTAATTCAATACACTGTGATATATCTTCTACTCAATGCATCTACCACTTTTTTAGACTTCTCTTTCTTATGCTTAATGGTAAATGTAAAACCTTACAAATATTTGATCCATTTCAAATGCCCATTACTGAGTTTATATTCACTATTCAAAATTTAGAGAGCATGATTGTCAGTATACACCACAAACTCGTTAGGAAGTAAATAATGTCTCCATTTCTTTAATTCTTTCACCATTGCAAAAATTTCAAGATTAGAGGAAGAATACTTTTTCTAAACTTCATTCACTTTTTCACTAAAAAGGCAATAGGTCTATTTTGTTGACTTTAGACAACACCTATAGCATGGAAAATTACGTCAAATTCAATGGTAAAAGCTTTATCAAAACTAGGAAAATTCAATATGGAATGATAAAAAACTTTTTTTTTCAAATGCTCAAAACTCCTATTAGCCTCATTAGACCAAAGAAACTTATTTCTTTTAGCACCCTTTATTGTATCAATCCTAGGAGCACATACATGACTAAAACAGCTTATGTTTTTTTGTAAACACTAGGCAAACCATGGAAAATCCTTACCTCAACCACTCATTTTGGTGTAGGATATCTTAGGATAGCCTCAACTTTACTTGGATCCATCTTGAAAGTTCCATTGGTGGCCACAAAGCCAAGGTAAACCAAATCTATTTTTAAAAACTCACACTTCTTCGAGTTTATCAATAGTTTTCATCATGCAATCTCCTCAAAACCAATTCTAAATGCTGGAAATGATCTTCCTTAGGTTTTCTAAAAACAAGAATATAATCAAGATACACTACCACAAACTTACCAATGAAAGGTTTAAGCACCTCATTCATCAAGTGTATGCAATTACTAGGGGCATTGGAAAAAATAAAGGCATTACCTTCCATTCATAAAACCCCTCATTTGTCTTGAAGGATATTTTCCATTCATCACTAGGTTTGATTCAGATTTGATGATAGCCACTCTTCAGATCAATCTTGGAAAAATAACATGCACTACCCAGCCAATCCATTAGGTCTTCAATTATTGGAATAGGGAATCGATAGCTTATTGTGATCTTGTTGATGGCCCTAGAATCAGTGCACAACCTCCACTCACCTTCTTTATTTGGTGCTAGAATAGTGGGAACTACACAAAGACTCAAACTCTCGCTAATCAATCCCTTGTCAAGTAATTATTGCACTTGCCTCTTAATTTATTCATTTTATTATGGAGTCATCTTGTAAATAGGTTTTTTGGAAAAAATATCCCCTTTAATTAAATTAGTATGGTGGCTTATGTCCCTCATAGGTGGCAAGATATTAGGAATCTCATCAACCACTATTTCATTATACTTCTTTAACAATTATTTCACCTCTAAAAGAAACTCCTCTTTCTTTTCTGCTGCAATGTTACATTTAGGCCTTATTATGATAGAAAATCCCACATTCTCCTTTTCTAAGGTCTTCAATAACTCCTTCTCATTGACAAAAATTGCAATAGACTCGACTTGGGAATCTAGGCTTTCATCTTTCAATGGTGGGAGGGTGTAAGAAACCCCATCCTTTTCTATAGCATATGTGTTTTTATCCCATCATGAATGGCCTTCTTATCATATTTACAAGGCATCCCTAAAATAAAATGACCCACATCCATAGATATTATGTCACAAAAATCCTTATCTATGTATCTCCCCATATGAAAATCAACCAATATTTCTTCATGTACAACTACTTGTTGCCATTTGTTAAACCAAGAAACTATATATGTAGTGGTGTGAGGGTTTCTTTTCAACTTAATATTTTCTATCATTTCTATTGAGACCAAATTGTCAGTGCTACTTGAATCAATCACAACTTTGCAACACTTACGCAAGCACTTAAATCTAGTTATTGAAAGAGACTTTCTTTGTTGAGGTTATTTCTCCATTAGTACTTTGATCAAAGTCCTCACCATGAGAGACTCACCAACTTCTAGATAAGAATTATATAATGGAGAATTAATACTCTCATTGTCCTCACCTTGCGCAAACTGATATCTTCTTTCTCCTCCAAATGAAGTAGTTGACTAATTTGTACTGAATTTCCATGCTTGATGGCCTACAAATTTACTAGACTTATAACAATTTCTTGTAAATCCACTTGATCCTCCTCTTTGGCCTCCAAGTATTCCCCTATTGTTGGGTCTCCTTCCTCTAAAGTTGTCCCTTGAGTCTGAACATTGTTCTTGATTGTTTCTTGATTCTCCTTGTGATCTTTAGGGTTTCTCCCTACCAGAAAACATCCCTCTTCCTCTAGAATTTCTACCTCTACCCATTATTTGTTTTGATTTCCTTCTCTTCAACTTATCTTCAACCTTCATGTCTAATTTGTAACACTCCTCTTCCATTCTTGGATTGGTGAGGCTTAATTAATCTTGAAGGTTATACATCATCCCATTGATGCATCTTGCCATTTTTCCTCATCATCTTCTACATGGCCTTCCCTTATGCTCAATTTGTAGAAATCCTTTGTATAGGTGTGCACATCCATCTCTTTTTGCTTAAGACTTTGAATCCTCTTCAACAATTGAATAATATAATAACTGGGTAGGAACTTTCCTTTGAGATTAGAAATCAGCCTATCCCAAAAGGTGATTTTAGACACTTCCTTCTTTCTCCTTTCATCTTGTACATAATTCCACCAACGAAAGGCATGGCCCTTCAACTTTTTCTTGTAAAATTTCACCCTTTTCTTGTCTAGCACATCTTCATAATCAAAATAATTATCCAATCTAGGAGTTATTCACTATCCAATTTTCCTCCATACATGGTTAAATCAATCTTGATATTTGGACCCTCTCCCTTCACATCCTTCAATATATTTTCCATTCTCAAGCCATCAAGATCCATCTCTTCCTCAGACCCTATTTGGGAAATTTTCTCTTCCCTTTCTTATTATTCTCGGTCACTTAGGTCTTGTATGACCATTAATCTCTTATAACTTTTTTACACTATAGCAAGAATGGATTGAGGGGCTTCTTGAACCTCCTTCATTTGTATCATCTCTCTTCCATGCTTCTCCATCATTTCAATCTTCTCTCTAGCCAGTGTATTTTCTTTTGGAGGCATCATGTTTCTTCTTCTCTTCAACCTTTTCCATCTTCAAATCAAACCTTCACTCTGATACCAATTTGATGTGGAGTAGGGGTAATATATTCAAAAACAACCTTTGACAACCACTCCTTTAATATATAAAACATTTAATGGTAGGTTTTGCTTCACAAACCCTCAATCATCCTTGTAGCCTTCCAAACATGGTTTTACAGACCTAACTTATAGGAAAGACATGGAATTCAAAATGTGAGCACATTTCCAGATACCCTTTTTACCACTTACCAAAATATCATTTTTTTTAGGTGGAGTCAATTTGTAAGGTAGGATCCAAATCTGTAGTGTCCTTGCTCAAATTAGGCCTAATGGCTGGAAAAAACTTTGTAGCAGTAAGATTTTTTTTTTTCTATGGGTTCCACTCTCCTTCTAGTGCTTCAATCATGTGAATATGTCATGAATCATCAATTCCTATTAGGTGGCACAATCTCCAAGAGGTTTTCAACAAAGAAGCTAAGCTTTTAGGGTTCCCAGGCATAATACATGATGATATTAGGCTAGGGCAGTAACCTCACACATGCCAAATCCCATTCCCTACCCTTGCAAGGTTTTGAAACCAAAAAAAAAACCTACACAAGCCATTGCACTAAGTTTTAGGATTTTCTATCAAATGAATGGGGAGATTTACATTTTTCTTCCTTCCTAGTTACCCTATGTAAGGTTTAGACTAGTTTGAGAATATGGCTCTAACTTGATTAAATCTTGATGAAAAAAAACTAGGTCCAATAGAAAGTAGAATTCGTTCTCCATCAACCCTAATTGAATTTATATCATGGTAAGATTCCATAGATCCATACAATTAAATGTAGTAGGAAATTACATTTAAAAAATACAGAAAGTAGAACTTTTATTGATTAAATCTTCAATAAATTCAACATCCAACATTTCCATCGACCACAAAAGGTATTTTAAACATTATCTAGCCATTTCCCAATGGTTTTCAACTAAATTCAAATTATAGACTCAACTAAACATCATTATACCCTGTTCTGACAAAAAGTGCAAAATTTTCACTCACAACATGCATGCAACTTCATAACATTTTGTATCTACGCACTAAATCATCCCTAATGAATCTAAATTGACCTAAAAAAACATGAAATGGCTCTTGAAGACCTTATTACATGAAATTAATGCAGTCAAAACAAAATTTCAACTTTTTTACCCCTCTTGGGGCATGAAAACCTAGGTGCCCCTACACCACTAAGCTAGACTCCTTTTAGGTAGTTAACCCAAATGATGAAATAATGAATTTGAAGCATGAAACATGAAATGATGATACCTTGGAAGTTGTCTTGGAATGTAAATATTTAAACTAGCATGAACCATAAATAATATAGATCTTGATCTCAAATTAGACATGAATTAATACTTTCAAGTAGATCCTCAATGCTACATCAACAATCTTAGCTCAACAAAATGCTTGAATGCACTATAACTTTAACATGATGATATGACCTTGGTTTTCTACAATAAACTTCACTAATATTCCATCGAATGCCTTTAAAATTCTCTATAATTCTCTTTCTCTTGATCTCATGAAGTCACCTAAAAATTCTAGGTTGCTTAGGTGAAACTATGTGAATTAACCCCGTATTTATACTAAATCTAGAGATTAATCTTGAAATTTAAATCATTGAATTTGACATAAAATATAAGATTAAAAATCATTAGAATCACACTAGAATTAATATCAAAAAGGGGTTTCCTAAGTGAGGAGGACCCATTCGCCACTGAAGGCAAATGGGTCCCAACACAACTTTCTAGGACCATACTTTGGGGGATGACATAGCATCAAATATCCATGTCAAAAATGAAAAAAAAGGGTGTCCTATGCGGAGAGGAACCACTTACCACTAAAGGAAAATTGGTCATAGCACCATTTTCTAGGAACTCAAATTTTCCGAACTAAATGTCCTGAAATATCTTTATTGGGTGTCTGGAAAGATCCTTGAAACATGTAATTAAGAGGGTTTAAATTTTAATTAAAGGGTCAATTAAGTTCAATTAACCATAATTAATTAATGAAACCCTAGATAAATTTGAATCTGTAATACAACACTTTACAACACCCCAAATAATGTACCATTTAAGTCCATTTTTGCTAAAGGGGGGCCTAGATTCAATGTGAATGTGTACAACACATTACAACACCAAATCAAGGCATAATATATATCAAGTGTTCCCAAGTTAAGTTTGAAAAGGGTTAATTTTTATCCAATAGAATAATATCAAATATTTTATTCAAAAATAGAAATTAAGATTTTTGATGTCTACCTTCAAAGAATATTTATTTCCAATTTTTAGGAAAAAATTCAAACAGTGCTTGAGATGATGAGATTTGCCTGTTCACAGAGTTATGCACAATCCTTCGTGATTAATAGAACTTGGTTAATAGTCATGCAGTTAAAAATCCCCCTAACCATCCTGAAAATTATGAATCCACACCTCATAAGAGTTACCAACCTTGTAAGGAAAAAATAGGGGCTTTTTACAACTTAATTCCAATGAGCCAAATCAACAAGATGATAACAAAGTGTCTTCTATAAAGTTGAAAAAATCCTTTTCCTTTGGGGATAGGAATGGACAATTTACCTCTCTCCTGGATAACCTCCATATTATCATGTTGCAGATTTTTAACAATAATAGGATTCCATTACCTCGTGTTAGAGCTCCTAATCCTAATAAACCATTACCTTCAAACTATAGATCAAATTCTTATTGTCATTTCAACCAACAAAATGGGCATGATACCAAACATTGTAAGCATCTTAAAAATCTTGTGCAAGACCTCACTGAGTCTAATCAACTTCAAATTGGAGGTGTGAATGATCAAGGTAATAAGTTTGTAGCTCCTAATGAAAAATTACAAATCTTTATCAATCCCATATCGAAACACACTATTTCATTTGTCAAAGCTAGTGAAATAAAGAATGATGTGACGAAAGTTGACACAAATGATGAAAACATAAAAGATGAAAATGAGCATCAAATGGATAAAATGAATTGGCATTTATTGAAGCTAAACCTCAAAAAGGCCTAACCAAAATGCCACTTGATATTGCTTTCTCACAACAAGAGATTATTAAATATGCACCTGATGATCCTCTTTACATAGCTAGAAGAATCAATAAAAATACTACTAAAGGGATATTAATTAATCCTATTTGTAGAGAACATGACCACTGAATAATTCCTATTTGTGCATAATATTTATCAAGATATTAATGACAAATAGAAAGCATGGATCAAAATGCATAATAGTTTTTCTTGACCTATGATTGGCTCGATAAATCTTCCTATAAAGGTTGGCACAAAAAAATTAAATGTCTCATTCATGATCATACTGATGTCAAACCAATTCAAAGTGAAGTTAGGCTATCCATGGCTTTACTCCATGAATTTTTTCTCGTCGGTTGTGTATAAATGTTTGAAGTTTCCATTTGGAAATGAGATCTTTATAATGCATCATAGTGGCTTTAATCTTGTGTCTTCCCATGGGAGCTTTTCATTGGATTTCTTTTGGTTGTGGAAAATGAAAATGGCGAGCCCCCTCTTTTGCTTCTAGGGTTTTAGACCTAAAAGGAGAGAGGTCAATCTTCTTTCTCTTTTCACTCAAGAACAAACCCTTGAGATTTCAATACAAAGGACATTGAAATTTGGAAAAGGGAATGTTCTAGGAAATTGAATGATGTCAAATGAGGGGCTTACCACCAAGTGTAAAATTGGGAAAGAAGATGTTTAAAAACACAATGAGATATGAAAAATGACCTATAAAGATATGTAAAATGCAATAAGAGGGTATGTGAAGGATCATTATGGAAAAAACAAGCCCTTAAGTGGAAAAAAATTTAGAAAAATTAGAGTTAGGAAACATGACATAAAAATTTGAATAAGTTATCTATATTATTTCAAAAATATGTAAGAATAGAATTTGTAGAAAATTTAATGTAGTTTCTAAACTACTAGGGTTTTTTTTTTTTTAATCTATTTGGTGAAAAATTGAAATTTCAATGCAGTGGCACTTAAATTTCAGGGAAAAACTAAGAAGTAGGTGTCTGTCTGACCACCGAGTGATCCCACAATAGTGGTTTACAATTTCTAGCCAAACTGGTCTCTAGAACTATTACTTTTAACTCAATCTTTTCATTCGAGCACCTATAGCAGGTAAACTGTAAGGAATTTGAAGATGATGAAAAATAGAGTCTCATCATATTTTTTTTTTAGATTATAAAAAAAAAATCATAATTTTTGGAATAAGATTGCACTTTTGTTTCCATCTTCCACAAAAAATGGTTTTTTCCAGAAAACAACATTTTAAAAAAGTGACGCTCACCGTACACAACATATATTTTTTTGTATGAAGGATAAAATTATATTTTTTTTTAGAATTTTGATTTGTAACTATGATATCTAGCACTTTCATTTGGTCTCATAGTTTTTTATTGAATATTTTTTCCTTAATAGAGTTTCAAAGTCAAACCAATTGCAATTCAGACATAGGCAGATTGCATACAACGTAACTTTTTTTGTATCTATCGAAACACAATTTTTATTTTTTTAATGGATCAAGGACATCAATACATAGCATTAACATATTTAAAAAATATATATTTTGATAATTTTCTATTTTTCCTTATGTGCAAAACAGAGAGCTTGATTTTTGGTGAAAAACCTATGTTTAATAAAACTAAAAATTACATACATAATAAAACCAAAAAATATTAAAATTATATTCATGGGATAGCTCATTTTGAGGAATACTATAATAATTTGAAATAAATTCTAAATGAATTCATTTGATCCCCCGAAAATTAAATCAAAGGTTATTTTTTATCAACATTTTGATAGGTGTAAAGGAGACTCATTTATAGGTATGGTTTAAAACTAGCGAGGTTCTATCCAAGGGGGTTTGATCTAAGGTCGTTTGATCAAACCCTCTTTAATTGGAATCCTTAAAATGGAACTTTTAAAGTCTGAAATCATTATATTTTCTAAAAATATTTTATTTCAGCAAAAAACTGTTCCTCTCAAAAATTGTAAACTAGGTTTGTGGGATCACCGCATCCTAACCACAATAAAATGATAATATTTTTCTATAATATTTAATATATAAGTAGAGGGATCATGTCCCAACGTGATGCATTTTTCTTTTTCCAAGTAAATAATTAGTTATGATTTTTTTATTACAACATTAAAAAAAAAAAAAAAACTCGTATGTCTAACCACCTTAACTTGGTCAAATCTTCATGAAATTCAATTTTTTTTATTTAAATCCTATAGTATGCAAAACATAGAACATGATGCATATTTTGGATTCAAAAATATGATACCGTTCGAAAGCTATATATGTTTTTCAATCATCCTATCAATCAAGACTTTAGTCGTAATTTAAACAGAAAATGAATAATAATTATTTATTAAATTCAAAGAAAAGAATAATTTATATTGGTGGAAAGTTGAGAATATCCTTTCAAAACCCTTTTAGTTTCATTAATTTTGGGTAAAAAAATTCATCAGCCACATACCCTACACATACCCACCATATCTCCACTTTTTTTCCCATCATGATCATACACATACCCAAGAAGCTATGAGTCTGAAATGTGTGCACGTAGTAGATTGAAGAAGGAAGAATGGAACTTTGGATCACTAAAAAATCTGTTGTTTATGTTGACTCAAAATTATTTGGAAAGATGGGTGAATCAGTCCAATTTCTGGAAAACATGCCAAAACAAGTTTTAGCCAAAAGGGTATCCAAATCTACAAAAATATTGTCCAGGCTTGTATAGTGGGACTCATTCCCCAATAGTGGTGAATGAGTCCACTTCTACTTTTCTAGAAGTTCTGAAGTGAATTATGTGCATATCGGTCTGATCTGCTCTTTTTGACTGGTTTCTAGATCCGAATCTATAAAATATCACTTGTAGGTCTTCCCAAGAAGCTATGAGTCTGAAATGTGTGCACGTAGCAGATTGAAGAAGGAAGAATGGAACTTTGGATCACTTAAAAATCTATTGTTTATGTTGACTCAAAATTATTTGGAAAGATGGGTGAATCAGTCCAATTTCTGGAAAACATGCCAAAACAAGTTTTAGCCAAAAGGGTACCCAAATCTGCAAAAATATTGTCCAAGCTTGTATAGTGGGACTCATTCCCCAATAGTGGTGAATTAGTCCACTTCTACTTTTCTAGAAGTTCTAAATTGAATTATGTGCCTATCGGTCTGATTTGCTCTTTTTGACTGGTTTCTAGATCCGAATCTATAAAATACCACTTGTAGGTCTTCTCCAAGCTTCTCCAAGGTTGACTGAGAAATTTCACAAATTTTCTCCAACATTGTTCCTTGATAAATATGCAACCTAGACTTGAATTTGACACACAAGAAGAGGGGAAAATTTTGTGGGGCTAGAGATAGGGGTACCCCTTGTTGGTAATTAAACCTTGAAATGAAAGATAATGTAAAGGGAGAATGATGAATGAAGAAAAGGTAATGTTGCAACTCACCAAACCCTAGCAATAAGGTCTTGCAATTATGCTTGAAATGGATACAATGGATGTGGTTATTGAATCTTACTTGATGTTGAGAGATCTTGAATACAATGCTTTCTTTAATCATGAACACTTCATCACAATTGTTACCACAATAATAAACATGAATAATGTAATCTTAGACATGAAGATTCATGCTCTTGAGTGCTCTTGAATGCTTGAATTTGTCCTTGAATGGCTTGAATTCTCTTTCTCAAATGCTCTTGTGAATTCAATTTTCTATAAGGATTTTCTCACAAAATTATTAGGTGAAAATGAGTGAAAGAACCTTGTATTTATACCCAATTATGCAAGAATTCTCAAAATTAAAACACTACAAACCAACATCAAATCTAGGAGAATAAAATCCTGCCAAATTTTTTATTTAAATTTAAATTTGGGTCAAACGAGAATCATTTTCCCAAGGTGGTGAATGAGTCCCATCACACATAATGTATGGGAGCAAAAATGAAAAGTTTCAAGAAGTTTTTGAAACCTGCATTGAGGCCAAAAATACCGAGGTGGGACTCATTCACCCAAGGTGGTGAATGAGTCCTAGACACTAAATTTGGGCCACACAAGCTATGAACACCTAAATTATGATTGGTTACTAATTGGTGTCAGAACTATCCTTGAAAAGATATAATTAATGAGGATGAGGGATGTAAAATAGGGCCAATTAAAGCATAGGAAAGCCCAATTGTTAATGAAAATCCTAGAAAATGTGAAAGTGTGTTACAACACTCCAAATAAGGTAAGGTTAACATTGATTATGATTGAAATTATGTTCATTAAATGCTAAATTAATTGATAAAACCCTAGAAAATTTTGAAAGTGTGTTATAACACTTTACAACACCTTTGGAAGGTACCATTAAAATACATTCGTTCAAAAGGGACCAAGACCTAATGTGTATGTGTTATCCACATTACAACATCAAATCAAGGAAACATTAAGCCAAAATCCTCAAGTAGGACCCAAACAATTGCGACAATGTTAAAGGACCCTTTTATCCACACTACATTTAGCTGCCACTTTAGTGAGAGGATGAACCTACTTCAAACTCACACTAAAGTGGATAACATGCATCCAGGGGGTTCCAATGTACCAATGATATCATGATGTCAAGAGGGATGATCAAGCCCCTAGGATCAAGATCCCATGGGAAACCAACATAAGTATAGAGTAAAACACATCAAAATGATATAAATATTAGTGACAAGTCCAATCATACAATACCAAAGATGAAGAAGAGAAAAATAAGAAATAGAGAATCGAAAAAAGCTTCGACTATTTGTCCATACTGATGTGGATCATATCTAGGCTATTTTTCCACAAAAAATAATACTCACTCTGAGGTGACAAAACTTCTAGCTGACCACCAAGTGAGAAGTCATAAAAGGTGAGACACATACACTCATGGTTGGTATGCACTCACACACACATGCAAGTGGTTATGGGGAAATTCATGCCTTAGATTGGTCTTCCATCTCAACCATTCCATAGTTATACCTCCTAATAACTTTAATAAGGAACCACACAAAATTGATTTTTGAGATTCATGAGACAAGAAAATCTCTATATTCTTGAAGCTCATGAAAAAACATGATGGCTCCATAGGCATGGAAGTTGTATTATGTGAGGTGGCCACATAATAACAAATGAAAAATGAAAAAATAGGAAATGTTCAAAGGAGTCTTGTTTAGTTCATGTGAGGTCTTTAACTTAGGGAACATTGTGCCTAATGTTTCCAAGAGAGGACCAATCAAAGTATCTAAGATTCACAACTTAGGGGATATAGTGTGTCACATCAATCCACTAAGAGGAATATAATATTCTAAGAGAGATCACACTCATGAAGGAGATCATACCCAATATCATCGACAAAGTCACAAACACATCGTATGAAGAAACAATGTTGCACTAAGAACCAAGAAAAACAAAAATGAGAAATAATAATGTCAATGCATTTCCCCTATTTAAAGAAATTGCTAAACACTATGCCATCAACAATTAATTTGAATTAGAAAATGAAATATGGAAACAAGAAGATATGAGAGCTAACATGGAAAGCCCTATTCTTAAGTACAACTACTTTATATGATAGAAAAGAAGAGAGAAGTGTTTCCCCAAAATGAAAACACCAAAAACATAAGGAATCTTTCAATTTGGGGTCATATGTTCTTTGCTACAATGTTTTAAAGGAGCTAGAACTATCATCATCCCCCAAATACATATAGAACTAGAAGAACGACACAAAGAGGGTGAAAACAAAGGAAAACTCTTGGGTCAACATGGAAGAGACATAGGATGTCTCAATGCCTTGAATCATTCCCAAAAGGAAAACACAATAAAAAGATAAAGACGAAATGAAAAGGCAAGAGAAAAAGAAATCCATTTTGGGTCAACATTAAGGAGACATGAATGTCTCAATGCCTTGTGTCATCCCCACAAGGAAAACACAAGAAAAATATAAAGATGAAATGAAAACACAAGAAAAAAAGAAAAACTTTTGGGTCAACATGAAGGATACATGAATGTCTCAATGCCTTATGTCATTCCTAGAAGGAAAACTAAAGAAAAGGGATAAAAGTAAAAAATAAAAAGTGATGAACAACATAGAGAAGAATGAAGGTACAAATAGAGCAATCTCACAAAAAGAGATAAAAATGAATCTCATGGGGGATCACATCATGCATATGCAATCACCCAAAAGGAATATGAAAAAGAAATGATACAAAAGCATAGTAAGGCATACGAAAGTCAACCTATGATAAATTCATCAACCTCCCAATAATGTTGCATGTACACCTAAAAAGGTGAAAATTGGGGGTGATTTCCATTAGGGCTTTAGTACATAGGGCCACAATCTTCTACACTTTACATTCAAGAACAAATCCTTGAGATTTTAGTGTAAAGGATATTGAAATCTAACAAACGAACTATTCTAGGGGGATTAATAATGAGAAGGAGAGGTTCACCACCGAGTATATGCCTGGAAATATAATGCTATGAAGAGTGAAATGAAAAACCCTAGTTTGATAAAATGCTTCAAAGAATGACCCATAAATGCAAGTAGAATGTAGTAGAAAATTGTAAAAATAGAAATTTGCACCTAGAAAATTGGAGAAGGCATAATAGAGATCTAAAATGCTAGAAAATTCATTTTTAAAGTGAACTAGGAATCATATGCCAAGTTGGGCAAATTAGTCCAATTTTGGGAAAGCTATGTCATAACAGGTTTCAGACAAATGGGTACTCAGATCTAGAAGAATCCCTGATAGATAGATATAGTGGGAATCATTTTCCAATAGTGGTAAATTAGTTCACTTCTATATTTTTGGAAATTCAAAGTTGGATTTTGTA
This sequence comes from Sequoiadendron giganteum, assembly GCA_007115665.2. Lineage (NCBI taxonomy): Eukaryota > Viridiplantae > Streptophyta > Pinopsida > Cupressales > Cupressaceae > Sequoiadendron > Sequoiadendron giganteum. The sequence continues at coordinate 563,193,648 of CM021104.1, read as the reverse complement.
GCTCGTAGTCTACATTTTTATTCCCGATTCAAATATGGGTGCGACACAAAAAGATTCAGACTGTAGGTCTTCTTCAAGCTCCTCCAAGGCTTTTTCACAACTTTGAAAACTTTGAATTTCTTTGAGAACTTGATGACAAGCTTTTCAATCTTTCTCCTTGATAAATCTGCAAACTAGACCTTCAAATAACATGCAAAGAGAGGGAAAAATGGTTATGGGTCTAGAGAATAGGCATTTTCCTTGGTCAAACCCCTTGTTAATTAAACCTTGAAATGAAATGAAATGTAAAGGAGAATGATGAATAAACAAAATTATATGTTCTAACTCACCAAATTATAGAAATAAAGTGTTGCAATTATGCTTGAAATGGCTGCAATGGATGTGGTTCTTGACTCTTGCTTGAGGGAGATAGATCTTGAATGAAAGGCATGATTAGATCATGAACTCTACATCATAATTGTGAGCACAATGAAAAACATGAAGAATACGATCTTTGACATGATAATTGATGCTTGAAAAATGCTCTTGAAACCTTGATAATCTACCCTTGAAAGCCTTGAATTCTCTTGCTCAACCTCTCTTGTGAACTCAATGAATACTCGAATGTTGGAGGGTCTTAGGATATTAAGATTAAAATGATAGAAATAACCTTGTATTTATACTCAATTATACAAGAATTCTCGGAATTACAACACTATAAGCTGATATTTGACCTTAGAGAATAAAATCCCACCAAAGATTTAAATTAAATTTGATTTTGAGTAAAAGTGGATTCATTCACCACCATATGTGAATGGATCCCACCAAAGGGGAATAATTCACCAAGAGTGGAGAATGAGTCCCACCTCAGGAATTTGAGATGGCTTTTTAGGATTTTGATGTTTTAAATTCCTTTTGTTGGGATTATCCTAAAAAATACACCAAAATATGACTTGTGGATGCCAAAAGGGGCCAATTAAAGCATAAGAAAACCCAATTATTAATGACAATCCTAGAGGAATGTGAAAGTGTTATAAAACACTTTCAAACACATAAAATAAGGCAAGGCTAAGATAAACTATGATTGAAAACGTGTCTATTATTCTTAGATATCCTAGAAAAGTGTGAAAGTGTGTTACAACACTTTACAAGGAATCACTAAAATTCATTAGTTCACAAGGGACAAAGACCTAATGTGAATGTGTTATCCACATTACAACACTAAATCTAGGCCACATTAAACAAAAATTCACAAGGAGCTAAACAAGCATGAAAAAGCCTAAGGAGCCTTCTTCTAAGGTTATATTTAGCTCCCACTTTAGTGAGAGGATGAACCTCCTTCAAACTCACACCAAAGTAGAAAAACACACACCAAGAGGGGTTCCACTATAATAATACTAGGAAGATGAGATGAAAATGATCAATATCTCATGACAAACCAACAAAAACATAAGGAAGCACACATGAAAATGATATAAAGAATAGTGAAAAGGCCAATAAAACACTACAAAATATGAAAAATAAATAAAAGAGAATTCCTAAACAAGCTTTGACCATTTTTTAATCTCAATGTGGATCAGATCGAGGTTTTTTTTCTTAAAAAGATGAATACTCACTTTGAGGCGATGCAACTCTTGGTTTTCTATCAAGTGAGAAGTCCTAAAATGTGAGAAACACACACATGCAAGTGGCTATGAGTAAATCCATGCCTCAGACTGGGCTTCCCGCTCAACCATACCAAAGTTATACCTCTTGATAACTTAAATAAGGCACCACACAAAAATTAATTGATTTTTGAGCTTCATGAGACAATAAAAACTTTGTATGCTTGGAGCTAATAAACAAACATGATGGCTCCATAGGCATGCAAGTTGTGTTATGCAAGCTGGCCATATAAACAAATGAAAAATTCAGAAATAATAAATGTTTAAAGGAGTCTTTCTAATTTCATTTAAGGTCTTTAACTTAGGGAACATTGTGCCTAATGTCTCCAAGAGAGAAATGATCAAATAATAGAAGATTAAAAACTTAGGGGATGCAGTGTGTCACGTCAAGCCACTAAGAAGAATGTAATATGCTAAGAGAGATCACACTCATGAAGGACATCACACCAAATTTTATCCCCAAAGATACAAGTGCATTGTATTAATTAAGAAGGCTACACTAGGAACCATGAAAAGGAAAATACAAATTAAATAATTTCAACGTATGCCACCACTTTAAAGAAATTTCTAGACACCATGATGTGAGCCATTAATTTAAAGTAGCACATGATAAATGCAACAATAATAAATAGATTAGAGCCAAGTTGGAAATACCTATGCTAAGTCATATGTTTTAGAGTAAGGTTGTGTCATGTGAGAGAAAAGAGGGAGGTATTTTCCCCAAAATGAAAAACACTGAACAAATAAGGGATCTATGGATTTGGGATCAGTATGTTGTTTTCTGCAATCATTTTTGAGAGCTCAAAATTGTCATCATCCCCCAAATACATATAAAACTGGAAGAATGACACAAAGAGAGGGAAAACAAAAGAAAAATCTTAGGTAAACATGGAAGAGACATAGGGTGTCTCGATGCCTTGCATCATCCCCAAAAGGAAAACACAAGCAAATATAACGATGAAATTAAAAGGAAAAGGAAAAAGAAAGTTTTTTGTGTCAACATGAAGGAGACATCAGTGTCACAATTCCTTACATCATCCTCGAAAGGAAAAAATAAAAGAAGATAAAGATAATACCATAAAAGATGCATGACATAGAGATAAATGAAGATACGGTGGGGGAATGTTAAAAAGAGAAAAAATAGAATGTCACGGGGGATCAAATTACACACATGCATTCACACAAAATAAAATACAAAATGCTACTAAGGTAAATACAAGTCAACCTATGAACAATTCATCTACCTCCCAATCATGTTTGTTATATAATGGGGGTGGGCAATTGGCTACAAGGACAAGAGCAAGTGTCGAACCTAGAGAAACACTAGGTTCAACACTCTCTATACAATACTTTTCATTTAAGCTCATGAAAGAGGAAAACAATGTCTTTAGTTCAGTATATACCTCTTCATAAATTTTGGCATCCTCATCATCATCATCTAAATTTATGACAATAGGAGGTCGAAGATAATTTCCATAGAAGAGTTCAAATCTTATTGTCCAAGATGCATGAAATTTTCTTGTTGTGGCTAGGCAGGAAGAGCGTCATGCATTGCATAAGTCAAGTTTGGATCTTGATTTTCTTTAAATTCATCATGGAACTTGCGAGCAAGGGCATGATTTCTATGTCTATTCTCCCTAGCACCTATGTTTCTTTTAGTTTTATTTCCAAGCTGCCTAGTAGCAGGTTTATCAACAACGATTTTCTTTTCTTCCCTAAGGGGAGAAATGAAAGGAACCATAATGGTTTGTTCAACTACTTTCTCTTTGAATTTGTAGAAAATTTCTACTCTTGGAGGTGTGGTAGGTTTGGTTTCATTATTTATTATTCTCTTGTAAGGGTTAGAAGAGGTTCTATCACCCCTATCATTTCATCTATAGGATTGAAATTGATAGCATTATATAGAACAAAATTAGTGTATTCATCATCTGTATCAACATTCATCACATCATTCTTTGGAGTTTCACAAGCTTTGACAAATGAAATATTATGTTTTGTCATGGTATTGGTGAAAATTTCCAAGTTTTGATTTGAGAGGCAAAAAACTTATTGCCTAAGTGAGCATTAGTATCCGTAATAGATAAACGCTCATTTCTTGTGTTATGCGATAGAAATGAAAGTGGTAATGGAGTGTACATATTTTTGGAACAATTGAATTTAATTCTTATAGGTGGTGAGGTAGTAGGAGTTATAACATACATTTCCACATACTAGGAATACTAGATAGAATACATAGGAAAGGAATCACATTACTAACTTGTTGCATTGTTGTGAATTGAGAAGGCGTGTATGTAGGGATTGAGGGTATTCTTGTTGGAGGAATTTGAGTTCCTCCTTGGTTTGGAATATTGTTTGTGGCAAAAGGACAACTAGTAGTTGAGGGAAAATTCTTGCCAAATATTTGAACTATATTCTTCACAAGGTCAAGACCATCTTCACTTATAATCATGCGGTGAATGTTTTCAATTGTTGGAACTGTAGTGGTTGAAATGTTTTCAAGGATAATTTTATGTATCAAGTTCACTAGGTCCTCATGAATTTGGATTAGGTTTTCTTGCAGAATGCTATTATTCTTTGGTTAAAATTGTATGGTACTTGAAGGAAAAAGAGTTACTAAAGATGTTTTCCATGCCTAGTGTACTAGTGTCAATACTAGGAATTGAAGCACTAGATAACCCAAGATCCATAATGATTGTGCTATCATAGGATGACATGAGTCTCAAACTCCTTCTCACTATGGTATTAACAATAGGACACCAAACACTAATGCAAAAGCTACAAAATGTGGGGTGAATTAAAATGAAATGTAAACAAATAGGAATAGAATGCTTATAACTAAAATTCTAGAAAGTAAAATTGAAATGAAGAAGCAAGAAATAGAATCTTAGAAAATGAACTATAAATACCAAAAAAATCAATACAAAATATGGAAAGGGACTGATTCACTCAAGGTGGCGAATGAGTCTAGGTACTGATTTTTTGAATTTAATTTTGTTATTTTATGTCTATAGATGCAAATGGAAAATTTTACTGATTTTTGATGAAATTAAGTGCAATAATGCAAATTAAATGAGCTTTTCACTAATGAAAAAATTCAAACCCTAGAATGCAAATTAACCAATGCAAGACTTAATGAAATGTTAATGCAAGCTAAATCTAGAATGTAAATGCACTCTAAATAGAATTATGATGCTCTAAATATAGGTTCACCAAAATTTAAAGGTGAAAATTTGGGGTGCTTTCCACTAGGGTTTTAGGACCTAGGGCCACAATCTTCCACACTTTACATTCAAGAACAAATCCTTGAGATTTCAATGTAAAGGGGATTAAAATCTGACAAAGGGGATGTTCTAAGGGGATCAAATGATGAGAATGAGGGGTTAACCACAAAGTATAGAATTGAAAAGATAATTATATGAAGAATGAAATGCAAAAACCTATCTTGATGCAATGCTTCAAACAATGACCTAGAAATGCAAGTAGAATGCAATAGAAAGCTGTAAAACTAGAAATGTGCACCTAGAAAATTAGAGAAGGAAGAATGCAGATCTGGAATCTCAAAAACTCCATTGTTGAATCCAACTGGGACTCATACACCAAGTTGGGTGAATCAATCTAGTTTCTGGAAAACTATGCCGAAACATGTTTCAGACAAATGGGTACTCAGATCTAGAAAAATTATTGACAGATAGGTACATTGGGGCTAATTTTCTAATAGTGGTGAATCAGTCCACTTTTGGATTTCTAGAAACTCCAAGTTGGATCTTGTAGCTCTCAGTTTGATTTTCTATTCCTAGGTATGTCTAGGATCATGATGGGCCAAAAAGTGGTGATATATAGGTGATATAATGGCCAATGTGGCTAACGACTTTTTTTTAACCCAAAATTGATGAAACGAAAAGGGTTTTTAAATGCGATTCTCAGCTTTCCACCAATACAAATTATGCTTTACTTTGAATTTAATAAATAATTATTATTCATTTTTTATTTGAATTATGACTTAAGTCCTAATTGATAGGCTGATTGAAAATTATCTATAGCTTTCAAACAGTATCACATTTTTTGAATATAAAAGATGCATCACGTTCTATGCGTAGCATACTATAGGATTGAATAATAATAATAATTTCATGAAGTTTTGACCAAGTTAAGGTGGTCAAAGATATGATTTTTTATATTTTTTAAAAGTTGTAATAAAAAAATCATAATTAATTATTTACTTGGAAAACATTTCAAAAAAATATGCATCACATCGGGAAATGAGTCCTCTAGTTATATATAAAATTTAATAAAAAAATATTATCATTTTATTGTGGTTAAGGTGGTTAGACAGACACCTACATCTTATTGTTTCCTTGAAATTTAAGTACTACTACATTGAAATTTCAAATTTTCACCAAATAGATTTATTTTTTATAAATAACCATAGTGATTTAGAAATTACATTAAATTTTCTATCGATTATATGATTACATATTTTTTAAATAATATAGATAACTTATTGATATTTTTATGTCAAGTTGCCTAACTCTAATTTTTTGAATTTTCATCAGAACTTAAGGGCCTATTTTTTCCATGACGATCCTACACATACCCTCCCGATTCATATATGATTCTGAAACAACAAAATTCAACCTATAGGTATTCTCCAATCTCCTCTAATGATTGTTCACAACTTTGACAACTTTGACTTGCTTGGACAACTTTTATGAAAAAAATTCCAATCTTTCTCCTTGATAAATCTGCAACCTAGGCCTACAAATCAGATCCAAAGATAGGGAAAAATGGTTGTGGGGTTAGAGAATAGGGGTTTTCCTTGGTCAAACCCCTTGTTTCTAATTAAAGCTTTAAATAAAAGAAAATTGAAAGGATAATTATGAACAAACAAAATGACATGTTGCAACTCACCAAACCCTAGCAATAAAGTGCTACAATTATACTTGAAATGGCTGCAATGGATGTGGTTCTTGAATATTGCTTGGAGGAGATAGATCTTGAATGAAAAGCTTGCTTGGATCATGAACTCTACATAATAATTGTGAGAAAAATTAAAAATATGAAGAAAGTGATCTTTGACATGATGATTGATGTTTGAAGAATGCTCTTCAAAGCTTGATAATCTTCCCTTGAAAGCCTTGAATTCTCTTGCTCAAGTTCTTTTGTGAAATGGATGAATAATTGAATGCTTGAGGGCCTTAGGATGTTAGGATTAAAATGAGAGAAATAACCTTGTATTTATACTCAATTATGCAGGAATTCCCAAAATTACAACAATACAAGCTGACATTGGATCTTGGAGAATAAAATTATGCCAAAGATTCAAATTAAATTCGATTTTGAGTAAAAGGGGACTCATTTTCCACCCTAGTCAAATGAGTGGAACCCAAGGGGACTCATAGGCCCAGAATGGTGATTGAGTCCCACCTTATAAATTTGAGGTGGCTTTTTAGGATTTTGATGTTTTAAATTCCTTTTGTTGGGATTATCCTCAAAAATACACCAAACTATTACTTGTGGATACAAAAAGGGGACAATTAAAGCATAAGAAAGACCAAATATTCATTAAAAACCTAGAGGAATGTGGAAATGTGTTATGCCACTTAAAAAAACAAAAACTAATGAAAGGCTCAAATAAATTATGATTGAAAATGTGTTTATTATGCTTATAAATTCTAGAAAAGTGTGGAAGTGTGAAAGAAAAATTTACACCACCTTTACAAGGCATCATTAAATTATATTAGTTCACAAGGGCCAAAGACCTAATGTGAACTTTTTATCCACATTACAACACTAAATTAAGGCCACACTAAGAAAAAATCTTAAGGACCCTTTTTTCAGCGCTACAACACCAAAGGTAGGAAAATAGCTAGAGGGATAAGAGCAAGTGTCAAATTAGGAGAAATACGAAGTTCAATACTCTTTATAGAAGATTTTTTATTTTATCTCATGGAAGAGGAAAACATTGTATTTAGTTCATTATATACCTCTTCATCAATTTTAGCAACCTTTTAATCATCACCTAAGTTGATCACAACACGAGATCAAGGGATAATGTCCATAGAAGAGTTCTACTCTTGTTGTGAAGGATGCATTGATTTTTCTTGCTTATACTGGGGAGGATGGTCATCATGCATTACTTCAATCAAGTTTAGATCTTGATTTTATTTTTGTAACCTGTCATGTAACTTGCAAGAAAGTGCATGATGTCTACATCTATGATTGTTAGCACCTTTGTTTCTCTTAGTTTTGTTTTAAATTCACATCAGAGTAGGTTGATCAAGTATAGTTTTATTTTCTTTCCTAAGAGGAGGAATGGAAGGAACCATGGGAGGTTGTTCAACCATTTTCTCTTTGACTTTGTAAACTTTTTTTATTCTTTGAGGTGTGGGGGGGTTGGTTTCATTGTTTCTTGTAAGAGGTAGGTGCGATTTCTATTTTTGGTTTGTCTTGTTTATTTTCTAGCATGGTTTCATCAAGGATGGTAGGCTTGAAGGTGGATGGGGGAATTTTGAAGAGAAATAATTATGTTATCTTATTTTCCTTAAAATTTTGATAGGAAAAGAAAAAGAAGTCTTCTCTTGGCTCTATAGGTTCCATGGGCTTAGGACAAAAGGCATCTAGGGAAAATTTTCCTGTAGATGGAAAAGGGTTAAATCCACTATGGTGAAAAGTGAATATCTCATTATCAAAGAGAAACTTCAAGAATTTATGCACAACCGAACGGCCAAATTTCATGGAGTGAAGCCATGGGGGGCCTAGCTTCACATGAAATTGTTCCAACTATGATATGGTGGAGAATGTGACATTAATGCTTTCAATCCTATTGTAACTATAAGGTGATTGATTTGATCGTAGGGCATGCAAAACCATTGTGTGTCTTGATCCATTATTTTAGCTTATCATATTCATCTTGATAGAGCTCATGCAAAATTAGAAAATCCTAAGAGATCACATTCTCTCCACATGAGGGATCTATTAATATCCCAGTAGTAGGCTTGTCATAGATATGGCCAACTATGTAAAGCGGACCATTAGGAAAAAATTTAAGTATATCCTTAGAGGAGAAATCAATATCAAGAGGACTCTTAGATCTTCTCTTATGAGGGATGAAGTCTATCACCCCTATCATTTCATCTATAGGATTGACATTGATAGCATGAGTTAGAACAAAATTAATTTTTTCATCATGTGTGTCAAAATTCATCACATCATTCTTTGGAGTTTCACTAGATTTGACAAATTATATATGATGTTTCGGCATGGGATTGGTGAAAATTTGCAAGCTATAGTTTAGAGGGGAAAAAAAATTATTTCATTGATCACTAGTTCACATAATGGATAGATGACTGGAATCAATGAGGTCTTTCATAAGATGTTTGAGATGCTTGGAATTTTTCGTGTCATGTCCATTTTGTCAATAATAGTGGCAATAAGTATTTGATTTAAAGCTCAGAGGTAAATTCTTATTAGGGTCAGGTGTTCGGACGGGAGGTAAGCTAATCATTTGTTGGTTTAATAGATGGGACATGGTATTATGAAGGGTATTAGGTACGGGAGTGAATTATCTTTTTGGATCTCCATAAGTAAAGCGTACTATGTATTTGATAGCAGAAACTTGGTTATTTAAATTTTGAGCTAGTTGTTGAGGGTGGTTGCATTGAAAGAACCCTTTATTTTTTTTTCTAAAGGGTTGGGAATTGTTTTGGTGCACAGGATCAAATCTCTCTATTGATCTAGAATTGGACTTTGTATCTCAACTACAAACAAAATTTTGATAATCATGGAGGGTAGTGCACAAGTGCATTAAGGATGGGAATTTTATCATGATCAACTTATCTTGAATCTTAGTTTGCAAGTTTTCTATGAACATATTTTGAAGATGTGGGTTATGGATCTTCACATCGACCTAGGAATAAAGCAAATGATATCATGAGATAAATTCAGTTATCTTTTCATCCTCCTTTTCCTTACATCTCATCAAGTCAGACAAGGCCATATTGGGATTCATATGCACTTGCTAATGGTTTATAAATTTTGAGCAAGAATTCCATTGAATGAATGAATCGATTTATTTGATAAACAAGAGAACCACTCTAATGAGGTGTCTTTTAAGGTCCTAGGAAAGATATTTTCCCAATAGTTTATCATTAAGGAAAAATTCACTACATAGGGCAGTGTAGGAATTAACATGATTAGAGGGATCTCCCTTCCCTCCATATTTCTCAAATCTAGGCACCTCTACACCTTATGGCATCAGTTTTCATAATATCTCCAAGGATAATGGATATCTTTTGACATAATATTTGGTTGGGCCATTTTTATTTTGGTTTATGTTAGAAACTTTATTTTGAAGGGATGAAATTGTTTGGAAAATTTTATTTATGAGAGAGTCATTGCTTGTGTTATGAGATGGACATGAAAGTGGTGATGGAGTGTATGTGTTTGTGGGAAAAGTGAATGGAATTATTATAGGTGGTAAAGTAAAATAAGATATAGCATGAATGACACATAAGAACTAGGGACTCTAGTTGGAATACCCAGGGAAGGAATCAAATTTATAACTTATTTTATTGTTGTGACTTGAGATGGGTGTAGGTAGGGATGTTGAAATGCACAGGACAACTGAGAGGGGGGGTGAATCATTTGTATAAAATCTCTTTTCTTATAAACTTAATTTTTTATCTTAGCTTCAATTTGTTATTAAGTGTAGACATGAAATGCAAATAATAGAAAGAAAACACTAGAGACACCAAATTTATGTGGAAAACCCGATGAGGGAAAAACCATGGTGAGGATTAACTCCCAATGTAGTATTAATGCAATACAAGATACAAAGGCTCAGTGCTAGAGGGATCAGTGCCCAAATAAAAAGAATCACTACCCAAATTAAGGGCTAATTACCTTGAGAAGGACTCACTATATAGAAAGAAGGATCAATGCCTACATAAAATAAACAAAAGAGATAAATGAAGATCCATCACTAGGGTTCGACACATTCAAAAGCTGAAACTCAGAATATATTATCCTTTGAAGCTTATGACAAAACCTACAAACCTGCATAGGCATAAGATCAATATAAAGAAAAATACAGAGTACAATACCGAAGCAAACTAAGAACACACTTGAATACTACTTTCATTATTTTTTCAAATTTTCTCAAATGAACTTGAAAAATACATAACTTACTCAACCTGAACTGTGTTGACATCAATAAAAACATTTATGATAACACGACCAAACACATCCACAATTGCAACAATCTCCCCCTTTGTCATTAATGCCAACACATGATGTGAAAAAACAGCATACATGATTTTTAGAAGTGACAACTTCCCAAGCATTAAATTTTCACATGAGTCTCTCCCCCCATTTAACATCAATGGAAAATAAAATTATTTCCATGTAAATATTTGTTCACTCCTGTTTAGGAGTACACCCACATCATATACTACAGTAATGCACTTAACTTCTCCCCTTGAGGAGTAGATCTCAATCATCAGTCTAGAACAAAAGAATTTGTGAATCCATTGGAGTTATTCACCTCTTTATGCACTTATTTCAAAGAAGGAGGGGTAGTAACCCCTAAATTCCCTCTGAGATACTCAAAAGTATCCTTTGAAAGGTCCTTAGTGAATATTTCTGCAACTTTCTCTTTGGTAGGTACATATATTCAAGTCTAACTTCATTCCTCAATACCTTTTCCCTCAAGAAGTGATACTTGATGGATATGTGCTTTGTTCTAGAATGCATAAATAGATTCTTTGAAATGTTTATAAAACTTTTATTGTTACAAAATATATAAGTAGCTTCATCACTTACCACACCTATGGCCATAAAAGTTAACTTCATCCAAAGTACCTGTGTACAACAGGATGCTACTACAATATACTCTGCTTCTACAATAGATAATAAAACTAAAAAATGTTTCTTTCTCAACCATGAAACTAATCTTCCTCCAAGGAAGAATGTGTTACCACTTGTACTCTTCTCGTCATCTACATAACTGGCCTAATTTGCATTAGTTTAGGCATTCAATGTTAAATCATTGTCCTTTAGATACCATAGTCCATAGTCTGGAGTTCCTTTGAGATATTTAATATCCTCTTTATAGTTGTATCATGTGCTTCCTTTAGTTTTGCTTGAAATATTCCAACTAAACATACTACATGCATTATATTAGGTCTAGTAATATTAAGATACAACAGTCCATCAATCATGGATTTGTACATGCTCTAATCAAATTTAGCAGATTCATCATCCTTACTCACCTTACATCCAGTTACCATAAGGGTACAAACCAGTTTAGATTCATTCATTCAAAACTTATTTAACACTTACTTAACATACTTAGATTGTGAAATTAATATCTATTTGTTAGTTTGATTTACTTGAAGTCCAAGGAATAAATTCAGTTCACCAATCATAAACATTTCAAATTCTTTTTGTATTTCTTCAAGAAATATCTTACACATACCTTCATTTCAACAAAAGATGATGTCATCAACACATACCACAAATATCAATATCTTATCTTTATCAACCTTGAAGTAAAGATTGTTGTCTATAGACCCTTTCTTGAATCCTTTCTTTGTCAAGTATTTATCTCTTCTTGCATAACAAGCTCTGGAAGCTTTCTTAAGTCCATATAATGCCTTGTTTAACTTAAAAACCATGTTCACTCTTTCTCACAATTGAAAACCTTCTAGCTACTCTATATATACTTCTTCTTCTAGTTCCCCATTCAAAAATGTAGACTTGACATCCATCTGATATAATTTGAAGTCTTTATGAGATGAAAATTCCACGAACATTCCAATGGCTTCAATTCTTTCTACAGGTGCAAAATTTTCTTCAAAATCTATTCCTTCAACCTATAAATATCCTTTACATACAAGTCTTTATTTATTTTTCACCACTTCACCATCTTTATTCATCTTGTTTCTGAATACCCATTTTGAACCAATTACATTCTTTTTTGTAGGTCTAGGGACTAATTCCCATGTTTCATTCTTCTCTTTCTACGATTGTTCCAGTTTCATTTCTCTAATCCAACTTTCATCATTACATGCTTCATTCACAATCCTAGGTTCTATGTTAGAAAGTAAAAACAAGTTTACCTCAACCTCTTTGCTTCTTGTCTCTACTCCACATTTTTCTCCAATTATTTGTTCCTCTAGATGATTTTTTTGAACATATTTTGTAGTGTTAGATGTAGCTTCCAAAGTTTCTTCATGTTCATCACTTTGTTCGTTCTCTTAATTTTCTTCTTCTTGTATTTTCACACAGATTGGATCATCATGTTCAACTTCAATTATTTTCACTAGTCTATAAATAGCTTCATAAAACTTTACATTAGTACTTTCAATTATTTTCCTCAATCTCTTATTTAACAGTATTTAATAGTAGGAGTCTTACCAATCCATAACTCATAAGGGGTCTTCATGTTGTTTCCTCTTATCTGAACTCTATTAAGAATGTAAACAACAATATCAATTTCTTCTCTCCAATATAGGTCAAGAACATCTTCTTCTTTCTTTCCAGTACTCCATTCTATTGAGGGTTTCTAGGAGTAGAATAATGTCCTTTTATGCCATGTTCTTCACAAAATTCATTGAAATCACCAGAAGTAAACTCTCCACCTCTATTAGACCTTAAGCCTTTGATTTTTAGATTTTCCTCATTTTATAATCTTGCCTTAAATACATAAAAATCTATCAAGACCCTAAGCCTTTTCTCTAAGAAATGTAACCCATGTCATCCTATAGTAATCATCAATTACGAGCATGAAGTACTTCTCACCATTTAGGATTCTTCTTGTTAGACCATAGAGGCCTATGTGAACTAATTCTATCATTTTGGTAGATGATTGATCCTTTCCTCTGAAATTGTTTCTTGTTTGTTTTCCAATCTAAAATTTTTTGTAGATTGAATTTGAAGGCTTTGTGATTCTAGGGAGATCTCTAACATCTTCCATAGAAATAATCCTAATCAAATTACAAAAATTCACACGTCCCATCCTTTGGTGCCAAAGCCAGCTCTTATTAATTTGCGAAAAAAATCACTGACCATCTCCACCTTTAAATTGATATATTTTTCCATGAGTTCTTATTCCAGCAGATACCATAGTTCCAAATTATTTCTTGATCACACACATGTTATTCTAAAACACAATATTAATACCTTTGTTGCAAATTTTTCCAAAACTTAAATGATTATTCCTTAAACCCTTTAAATAGTAAACATCATCAGTATTATGTTTTCCTTCAAAACTAATTATTCCTTTACCAACAATCTTAGCACTGGAGTCATCTCCAAACATTATTATACCTCCATCATAATTCTCAAGTTTAGTGAACCTACGCTTATCTCTAGTCATATGATTTGAACATCTGTTGTCAATTACCTAAAAGCCTTCATCTTGTCTGGAATGAAAATCAATTACCAGATTACCTTATGTTTTATCCTTTTTGATCTTTGGACCAAATTCCTTTGCACATTTCTTTTCAAGGGTTAGAAACAAACACTCATCTTTATCTTCCTCAAAGTCAGATTCATCATCAAAAATTCTTTTATCTTCTTTGAAATAATACAATCTCTTGAAATTCTTATCCTTCTTATCTTTGTAATTGTTATTAAAATAATTTTTCTTCTTTTGTGTAGCTCTATTAGGACATCTTGATGCATAATGACCAATATTTCTACAATGAAAACACTTAAAGGGTAACTTACATTTTTATTTACCAGTAACTTTCTTAAATTTCCTTGTGAAATTTTCTTCTAGATCTTCTGTATCATCATCATTTGAATCATCTTCTATTTTCATTTCTGTAAAGGTTGTTTTAGTCTTTGTTATCAATCACAAATGCACCCTTGCTAAGTTGTAGAACTTAGCTTTCTGGAGGAAAATTGGAATGATCCCAAGGTTTGGGTTCTTTATATGAGATAAAACCTCTAGAGAAGGTCAAATTCCTATGTTGTCACCTAAAACTACTACTTTTACTAGGAAAAGGGATAAGGAGTACATAAAATTAAAACTACTCCTATAATGATGCACCAAACTGATAAGGATTACAACAAATTCAAACTTGCATTAAACTTATTTGCAATGATAGAAAAATGAACTTGCACTACCTATTACTATATATTTTTTGCATAAATATTTCACAAAATGATCCAAAAACTCAAACCTCAAGGAGGAGGGTAACCTAACTACTAAAATTCATTTTGCATTTTATGACACAATCTGTAACCTTCATTAACACACCTATACATAAAGGCATCAAAAATATGAGACAAAGTTAAGAGGAGGTGATGAATCTCGCACAAATAACTTTATCAATCATGTGGAACACACAATAATGCACTGAATAAGAAGGAAACATTTCGTATCAGCAACATTCAAGGTATTTTTTGTATATCATATTCCAAATATTGTGTTACATAGTATGCATAAGTCTATCAAAGGTCTTCCAAGAATCACTAAGTACAAAAAATGCATAAACTAAGAACTGAGTACAAATGGTTGAAAAACTCAACTATATCCAACAACTCAAGTGGCTCCACTAGAAAATGATCTAGAATATTTATTTTCGTAATCCTCCAAAGAGCCTAAAATCTAGCACCCGAATCTACTCCAAATGAGCTCCCAATGAATGAAAAATTCAAAGTTGACTTGGTCAAACATGATTACACACCAAACTACCCCCCAAAAGCTCCTATTTGTTCCAAAAAGATATTAAATGCCCCTATATTCCCTCCTCATTTTTTGAAACCTCTCTTAACTCCCTTATATTTTTGGAAAAGGATAACTCCAATCATATCTCCTTCATGACTTGGAAACCAACGTAGAAAAATATCATGATACATTATTTTGCATTTAACAATAATATTTAAACTAGTGATTTATAATGCATCACTTAGATAAATGTTTACATTATGGCATGATGCAAAAGTTTGGCTAATATATTCTTTAATACCTCCCTAGTCACTAATCATAGACACATGGTGAGGAACTATTTTGTTTTACAAAATTTTAATATAAAGGTGAAAATTCACCTTAATTCATTGACCTCCATTAGGGTAAAAACCCTAACACACAAAACTAAACAAAACGCATTTCATTTTTATTGGGCCATCTCTTTCCATTGAGGGTGCCACCATTGAGGGTTTAATCTTCCGATTCATGATGATTTTCTAGAGTCTCCCTGCGTGGAATTTGTGGAGATTTTGTGTTTTTCATCTTTGGGTAAGCTACTGTGTATGGATTTTATTGCATCCTTACCTCAGTATGTGAAAATCAACTGAAATCGAGCTCTACTTTTTGCAAAAATAAAAAAAGGATGTTTTTCTATTTTTTCCTTTGTGTGAACTTATAGTTCTATCTTGAAAAACTAGAAACGCCATTGTTTTCCTCTGTTCTTTTACTCATACCTCAATTTTCCTCATTGTTTTCAAAAATCGAGTGTGCTTCTTTCTTTACCCATGTAAAAACGACCAAGAGTATCATAATCCCCTTACTATGATAATATTGAACATGATTTTAAAATGAACTAGATTTCTTGAGAGGTCAAGCTGTTGAAATAAAAGCTATCTTAGTCAACTATTCCATAAGAAATGTAGCCTCGTGAAGAAACATGATTTCGCAAAAAAAAATTGAAACCCTTGCACAGTACAGGTATGATTCAAGGGCTCAATGCATCTTTTCCATTCCTTCATAAAAACTATCCTTTCACTTGAAAACCCTACACCCTTTATGTAATATATTATTTAGATGTACTCATGGTTACTACCTGTCACCATACCATAGCTTACCTCATGCATGAATAGTATGATTTCCTTCATATTTTGTAGTTCTTTTGGCAATCACCTAATTATTTTTCACGCCATCATTTTTTGCTTTCTCGGCTTTATAATCTTCATGACCATTCTTTGTATGCATGATGGTTGCATCTACATTTTTATGGACTACAAAATTTCATTATTGTTAGCTTTATTTTTTGATCTCTTACATATTCATTACCATTGGCTTTCATCCTATAGGCTATTATTAAGTGTTGATTGTCCTCTATTCTGAATATTCAACCACTATTGTACTTGATAAAGAGGACTGTAACTACTACTTAGAGATATGTTACCATTTATTTAGTCTATTCTTCATCTCTTATAATGTTGACCTTCAACCTCCATGCCTTTTTACCATATCATTAATGTTTAAAATATAATTGTGATATGTCTATGATAAGATGATCTATGATTGTATCTTATGCATTTTACTGTATCTTTCTATCATTTGTAATGAATTGCCACTTGAATTATTTGGATTGAGATGTTGGAAGATTGCAAACACTCCCCTTGAGATTCATGACATGGACTAACTGCCTCCCATGGATCAGTTAACTCGAGCAGCTGTATCGGGAATTAACAAGTCGATCTTTTTGTGCAATGATAACTATGGGCCAACAAGTGGTATCAGATCCAAAGGTGCCAGGTTCGAATCCCCTCGGGTAATGGTTAGGGGGATTTTGTTCGTAGATGGGAAGTGCTCCCCTCAAGATTCATGACCTGGACTAACCACCTCCCATGGATCAATTAACTCAAATATTTGTATTAGGCATTAATAGGTCAATCGTTTGGTGCAATGAAAACTATGGGCCAACATGAGATTGCTTATCCATGCTTTTTGAGTTAGACCTATTATCTCAATGTCACTTTTCATTATGATTGATTCCCATTTATTGGATTCTAGTTTAACTTTAAATATTTTGATCAAGCTCATGATATGTGTGTGTGTCCTCATACTTATTAATTGCAGAGGAACTAGGTGATATCCCCTCTTATTTTATGACAATTATATGATCTCCTTGCATTATCTCAGTATGATGATGATCTTGGATAATCACAACTCTTCCTAAAAGAAACCATACATGAATGACTTCCTTAATCACTATCATGAAGTCTTCTATTCTCCACTATGGTCACCATAGGAGATAAACAATTGGTAACACTCCTCTATAGTTCTTGGATTGGTGAGCCTTAATTCATCTTGAAGGTTATACCTCAACCCATTGATGTATCGTGCCATTTTTCCTAATCATCTTCTACATGGGCTTCCCTTATTCTCAATTTTTAGAACTACTTTGTATAGGTCTACACATCCATCTCTTTTTTCTTAAGACTTTGAAGCCTCTTGAACAATTGAATAGTATAATCACCGGCTAGGAACTTTCCTTTGAGTTTAGCAACCATCCTATCCCAAAGGTGATTTTAGACTTTCCCTTCTTTCTCCTTTCATCTTGTACATAATCCCACCAAAGCAAGGCATGACTCTTCAAATTTGTCGTGTTCTTCACCCTTTTCAACTCTAGCATATCTTCATAATAAAACTAATTATCCAATGCTCCTATCCAATCTAGGATTTATTCACTATTTAATTTTCCTCCATACATGGGTAAATCCATCTTGATTTTTGGACCCTCTCCTTTGACTGCCTTAAATATATTTTCCATTCTCAAGTCATCAGGATCCATCTCTTCCTCAGACCCTATTTGGGAACTTTACTCTTCCCTTTCTTATTCTTCTTGGTCACTTAGGTCTCCTATGACCATTAATATCTTATGATTTTTTTCCACTATATAAATAATGGCTTGAAGGGATTCTTGAACCTCCTTCAATTTTCTCATCTCTCTTCCATGCTTCACCTTCATTTCATTCATCTCTCTAGCTAGTGGATTTTCTTTTGGAGGCATCATGTGTCTTCTTCGCTTCAACCTCTTCCCTCTTCAAATGAAACCTACACTCTGATACCAATTTTATGTGGAGTATGGGTAATATATTCCAAACCAACCTTTGAAAAACACTCCTTTAATCTCAAAAACATCCAATGGTGAGTTTTTCTTCACAAATCCTCAATCATCCTTGTAGCCTTCCAAACATGGTTTTTTAGACGTAACTCACAAGGAACAAATGAAATTTAAAATGTGATCACATTTCAGGATACCCTTCTTTCCACTTACAAACATATCAATTTTTTAGGTTAGGTCACTTTGTAAGGTAGGCTCCAAATCTTGATTGACCTCACTCAATTTAGGCCTTGTGGCTTGAACAAGCTTTGTAGCAGTAAGGAGTTTTTGTTCTAGGAGTTCCACTCTCCTTATAGTGCTTCAATCATATCAATATGGCTATAATAATCAATTCCCATTAGGTGGCTGAATCTCCAAGAGATTTTCAACAAATACCTTGAGCCTCTAAGGTTCCCAGGCCTAATACATGGATATATTAGTCTAGGGTAGCAACCTCACACATGCCAAATCCCATTCTCTACCCTTGAAAGTTTTTGAAATAAAATTAAAACCCTACACAATCCATTCCTCTAATTTTCAGGAGTTTCTATCAGTGGAATGGAGAGATTTACATTTTTCTTCCTTCCTAGTTACCCTATGTAGGGTATAGACTAGTCTGAGAAAAAATAGCTCTAACTTGATCAAATATTCAATTAAAAAATGAAACCAGGTGAAATAGATAGTAGAATTAGTGCTCCATCAACCATAATTAATTATATCATGATAAGATCGTGCAGATCCATACAAGTCAATGTAGTAGCAAATTACATTAAAAAAATGCCAAAAACATAAATTTTATTGATTAAATCTTCAATAAATTTAACAACCAACTTTTTCCTTGACCACAAAAGGTCTTTTAAACATTTTATAGCCATTTTCCAATGGTTTTCAATTAGTTTTGAAATTACAAACTCAACTAAACATCATTATACCCTGTTATGATAAAAAGTGTAAAAGTTACATTGACGTCATGTGTGCAACTTCACAACATTTTATATCTACACACTAACTCATCCCTAATTACTCAAAAATGACCCCAAAAACATGAAATGGTCCTTGAAGACCTTATTACATGAAATCAACTCAATCCAAAAAAAAATTGAACTTTTTTACCCCTCTTGGGGCATGAAAACCTGGGTGCCCCTGCACCACTAAGTCAAAACCCTTTTAGGTAATTAAACCAAATGATGAAATAATGGATTTGAAGCATGAAACACAAAGGGATGATACCTTGGAAGTTTTCTTAGAATTAAAATATTTAAACTAATATGGAGTAACCATAAATAATATAGATCTTGATCTCAAATTAGACATGAATCAATACTTGCAAGTAGATCCTCAATGCTACATCAACAATCTTAGCTCAACAAAATGATTGAATGCACTATACCTTTAACATGATGATATGACCTTGATTTTCTACATTAAATTCACTAATCTTCCATTGAATGTCTTTCAAATGCTCTAAAATTTTCTTTCTCTTGATCTCATGAAGTCAAATAAAATTTCTAGGTTGCTTAGGTGAAACTATGTGAATTAACCCCATATTTATACTAAATCTAGATATTAATCCTAAAATTCAAATCGTTCAAGTCGACATAAAATCTAGGATTAAAAATAATTAGAATCCCACTAGAATTAATTTCAAAAAGGGGTGTCCTATGTGAGGAGGACCCATTTGCCACTGAAGGCGAATGGGTCCCAACACAACTTTCTAGGACCATACTTTGGGGGATGACTTAGCATCAAAAATCCATGTCAAAAATGAAAAAAATGGGTGACCTATGTGGAGAGGAGCCATTTACCACTCAAGAAAAATTGGTCATAGCACCATTTTCTAGGACCTCAAATTTCCCAAACTAAATGTCATCCAATATATTGATTGGGTGTCTAGATAGATCCTTGAAACATTTAATTAAGAGGGCTTAAATTTGAATTAAAGGGACAATTAAGCTGAATTAACCATAATTAATTAATGAAACCCTAGATAAATGTGAATGTATAATACAAAACTTTACAACACCCCAAATAATGTACCATTTAAGTCCATTTTTCTAAAAAGGGCCCTAGATTTAATGTGAATGTGTACAATACATTAGAACACAAAATCAAAGCATAATTTATATCAAGTATTCCCAAGTTAAGTGTGAAAAGGGTTAATGTTTCTACACTACAATGATATCAAATATTTTATTCACAAATAAACATAAAGATTCTTGATGTCGACCTTCAAATAATGTTTATTTCAAATTTGGAAGGAAAAATTCAAACAAAGCTTGGGATGATGAGATTTCCCTCCATCACATAGTTATGCATGATTACCAAAACTTGGTTAATAGTCATGAAGTTAAAACTCCCTCTAACCATCTTGTAAAGTATGAATCCACACCTCATAATATTTATCAACCTTTTAAGAAACAAAATAGGGGCTCTTTATAACTTCATTCCGATGAGCCAAATCAACAAGATGATAGCCAAGTGTCTTCTATAAAGATGGAAAATTCCTTTTCCTTTGGGGATAGGAATAGAAAATTTACCCCTCTACTGGATGCCCTTCATATTATGATGTTGCAGCTGTTGAACAAGAATATGATTCCCTTACCTCCTGTTAGAGATTATGATCCTAATAAACCATTACCTTCAAACTATATATGAAATTATTATTTTCATTTCAGCTAATAAAATGGGCATGATAAGAAACATTGTAAGCATCTCAAAAATCTTGTGGAAGACCTCACTGATTCTAATCAACTTCAAATTGGAGGTGTGAATGAACAAGGTAATATTTTTGTAGCTCCTCCTAATGAAACTTACAAGTATTTATCAATCCCATGTCAAAACACACTATTTCATTTGTCAAATCTAGTGAAATAAATAATGGTGTGATGAAAGTTAACATAGATGATGAAAACACAAAAGATGATAGTGAGAATCAAATGGATAAAGTAACTTGGCATTTATAGAAGCTAAGCCTCGAAAGGGCCTAACCAAAATGCCATTTTATATTGCTTTCTCACAACAAGAGATACTTAAATATGAACCTGATGATCCTCTTTACATAGCTAGAAGAATCAATGAGAAGACTACTAAAGGGATATTAATTGATTCCATTTGTAGAGAATGTGACCCCTAAAGAATTCATATTTTTGCATGAGATATATCAAGATATATATGAAAAATATAAAGCATGGATCAAAATGCATAATGGTTTTTCTTTCCCTGTGATTGGCTCGATAAATCTCCCTCTAAAGGTTGGAACAAAAAATTTAAATGTCTCATTCATGATCATACTGACATCAAACCAATTCAATGTGAAGTTAGGCTATCCATGGCTTCACTCCATGAATTTTGTCGCGTCAGGTGTGTATAAATTTTTGAAGTTTTCGTTTGGAAATGAGATCTTTACAATACTTCATAGTGGCTTTAATCTTGTGCCTTCCCATGGGAAATTTTTATTGGATTTCTTTTGGTCATGAAAAGATGAAAATGGTGACCTCCCTCTTTGGCTTCTAGGGTTTTAGACCTAAAAGGAGAGAGGTCAATCTTCTTTCTCTTTTCACTCAAGAACAAACCCTTGAGATATCAATACAAAGGCAATTCAAATCTAGAAAAGGGAATGTTCTAGCGAATTGAATGATGTCAAATGAGTGGTTCAGCACCAAGTGTAAAATTGGAAAAGAAGATGTTTAAAAACATAGTGACCTATAAAGATAAGTAAAATGCAATAAGAAGTTATGACTCTGAAATGTGTGCACCTGGAAGATTGAATAGGGAAGAATGGAAATTTGGATCACTAAAAAATTTGTTGTTTATGTTGACTTATACTCATTTGCCAGAATTGGTGAATCGGTCTAGTTTTGTAAAACATGCCAAAACAAGTTTTAGCCAAAAAGGTATCCAAATCTAAAAAAATAATGTTCACGCTTGTATAGTGGGACTCATTCCCAAATAGTGGTGAATTAGTCTACTTCTTCTTTTCTATAAGTTCCTAATCTGATTATGTGCCTCTTAGTATGATCTACTCTTTTTGACTGGTTTCTAGATCTGAATCTACAAAATACCACCTGTAGGTCTTCTCCAAGCTTCTCCAAGGTTGAATGACAACATTGAAAAATTCTATCCAACATTGTTGCCTGATAAATCTACAACCTAGACGTGCAAATCACACACAAGAGGAGGGAAAAACATTTTGGGGTTAGAGAATAGGGGTTTTCCTTGGTCAAACCCCTTTTTGGTAATTAAACCTTGAAATGAAAGAAAATGTAAGGAAGAATGATGAATGAACAAAATTTAATGTTAAAACTCACCAAACCCTAGCAACAAGGTCCTACAATTATGCTTGAAATGGATGCAATGGATGTAGTTCTTGAATCTTATTTGATGTTGATAGATCTTGAATGAAATGCTTGCTTTAATCATGAACTCTACATCACAATTTCTAGCACAATACTAAACATGAATAATGTAATATTTGACATGATGATTGATGCTTGAAGAATGCTCATGAATGCTTGATAATTTTTCCCTCAATGGCTTGAATGCTCTTTCTCAAATGCTCTTGTGACTTCATTTTTCTATAAGGATTTTCTCACAAAATTCTTAGGTGAAAATGACTGAAAGAAGCTTGTATTTATACTCAATTATGCGAGAATTCCTAAAATTAAAATTGTATAAGATGACATCAGATCTAGGAGAATAAAATATTTCCAATTTGTTTTTTAAAATTTAAATTTTGGTCACACGAGACTCATTCTCCCAAGGTGGTGAGTGAGTCTCATCACACATAATTTATGGGACCAAAAATGAAAAGTGTCAAGAAATGTTCAAAACCGGCATCAGGGCCAAAAAGAACTGAGGCGGGACTCATTCACCTAATGTGGTGAATGAGTGCAAGACACTTAATTTGGGCCACATGGGCTAGGAACACTTTAATTATGATTGGTTACTGATTGGTGTCAGGATTATCCTTCAAAAGATATAATAAATGAGGCTTATGGATGTAAAATAGGGCCACTTAAAGAATAAGAAAGCCCAATTATAAATGGAAATCCTAGAGAATGTTAAAGTGTGTTACAACACTCCAAATAAGGTAATATTAACTTTTATTATGATTGAAATTATGTTCATTATACTAAATTAATTGATAAAACCCTAGAAAACTATGAAAGTGTGTTATAACACTTTACAACACCTTTGGAAGGTACCATTAAAATACATTATTTCACAAGGGACCAAGACCTAATGTGTATGTGTTATCCACATTACAACATTAAATCAAGGCAACATTAAGCCAAAAAAATCAAGGAGGACCCAAAAAAGTGTGAGAATGTCAAAGGACCCTTTTATCGACACTACATTTAGCCACCACTTTAGTGAGCAGATGAACCTAATTAAAACTCACATGAAATTAGATAAAAATGCGTCAAGGGGGCTCTAATGTACCAATGATAGAAAGATGAGACAAAATCAATGAAGAGGGATGATCAAACCCCCAGGATCAAGATCCCATGGAAAACCAACATAAGCACAGAGGAACACACATCAAAATCATATAAAGAATAGTGACAAGGCCAATCATACAATGCCAAAGATGAAGAAGAGGAAAATAATAAAAATAGAGTCAAAACAATATTTGACTATTTTTCCATATTGATGTGGATCGTGTCTATGCTATTTGTCTAAAAAAAGAATACACACTCTGAGGTGACAAAACTTCTAGCTATCTGTTGAGTGAGAAGTCCTAAAATGTGAGACACATACACTCATGGTTGGTATGCACTCACAAACACATGCAAGTAGCTTTGGGGAAAGTCATGCCACAGATTGGGATTCCCTCACAACCATACCAAAGTTATACCTCTTGATAACTTTAATAAGGAACCACGCAAAAATGATTTTTTAGATTCATGAGACAAGAAAAACTCTATATTCTTGAAGCTCATGAAAAAACAAGATGGATCCATAGGCATGAAAGTTGTATTATACAAGGTGGTCATATAATAACAAATGAAAAATTCAAAAAAAAGGAAATATTCAAAGGATTCTTTCTTATTTCATGCGAGGTCTTTAACTTAGGGAACATTGTGCCTAATTTCGCCAAGAGAGGACCAATCAAAGAATATAAAATTCAAAACTTAGGGGACATAGTGTGTCACATCAAGCCACTAAGAGGAATGTAATATATGCTAAGAGAGGTCACACTCATGAAGGAAATCATACCCAATATCATCCACAAAGTGACAAATGCATGGTATGAAGCAAGAAGGTTGCACTAAGAACCAAGAAAAATAAAAATGAGAAAGAATAATGTCAATTAATGCCCCCACTTTAAATAAATTTCTAAACACCATGTTGTGAGAAATAAATTTAAAGTAACAAATGAAATATGAAAACAAGAAGACGTGAGAGCTAACTTGGAAAGCTCTATTCCAAGTCATATGTTCCTAAGTACAACTACATTATACGAGATAAAAGAAGAGAGAGGGGTTTCCCCAAAAATTAAAATATAAAACACATAAGGGATCTATAGATTTGGGGTCAGTATGTTCTTTTCTACAATGTTTTTAAGGAGCTAGAACTATAATCATCCCCCAAATACACATAGAACTAGAAGAATGACACAAAGAGGGTGAAAACAAAGGAAAACTCTTGGGTCAACATTGAAGAGAGATAGGATGTCTCAATGCCTTGAATCATCCCCAAAAGGAAAACATAAGAAAAATAAAAAGACGAAATGAAAAGGTAAGAGAAAAAGAAAGCCATTTTGGGTCAACATGAAGGAGACATGAATATCTCAATGCCCTGCATCATCCCCATAAGGAAAACACGTGAAAAATATAAATATGAAATGAAAAGACAAGAAAAAGAGAAATCCTTTTGGGTCAACTTGAAGGATACATGAATGTCTTAATGCCTTGTGTCATTCCCAAAACAAAAATTGATAAACAACATAGACAAAAATGAAGGTACAAATATAGGAATGTCACAAAAAGAGAGAAAACTGAATCTTATGAGGCTTCATATCATGCACATGCAATCACACAAAAGGAATATTGAAAATAAATGATACAAAAGGTAAGTAAGTCATATGCAATTCAACCTATGATAAATTCACCCTTTTAAATCATGTTGCATGTACACCTGAAAAGGTGAAAATTGGAGGTCCTTTCCATTCGGGTTTTAGTACCTAGGGCCATAATCTTCTACACTTTACATTCAAGAACAAATCCTTGAGATTTAAGTGTAAAGGATATTGAAATATTACAAAGGGAATGTTCTAGGGGGATTGAATAATGAGAATGAGGGGTTCACCACAAAGTATAGACTTGGATAGATAATATTGTAAATAATGAAATGTAAAACCCTAGTTTGGTGCAATGATTCAAAGAATGACCCATAAATGCAAGTAGAATGTAATAAAATGTTGTAAAACTAGAAATGCGTATCTCAAAAATTTGAGAAGGAAGAATGGCTCAGATTTAAAATCTCAAAAAATCCACTATTAAAGCCAACCAGGACTCATATGCCAAGTTGGGAAAATTTGTCCAATTTTGGGAAAACTCTATCGAAACATGTTTAATACAAATGGATACTTAGATATGAAAGAATACCTGATAGATAGATACAATGGGAATCATTCCCCAATAGTGGAAATTTAGTCCACTTGTGGATTTCTGGAAATTCAAAGTTGGATCTTGTAGCTCAAAGTTTAATTTTCTATTCTTGATTCAGATCCAGGTTTGAAACAAAATGATTTAGCCTGTAGCTCTTCACCAAGCTCCTGCAAGGACTTTTCACAACTTTGAAAACTTTGACTTGCTTTAACAACTTGATGGAATTTTTTCCAATCTTGCTCCTTGATAAATCTACAAACTAGACCTGCAAATCACCTGCAAAGAAAGGGAAAAATGGTTATGGGTTTAGATAATAGGGGATTTACTTGGTCAAACCCCTTATTAATTAAACCTTGAAATGAGAGGAAATGTAAAGGATAATGATGAATGAGAAAAATGAGTTGTTGTAACTCACCAAACCCTAGCAATAAAGTGTTGCAATTATGCTTGAAATGGCTACAATGGATATGGTTCTTGACTCTTGCTTGAAGGAGATAGATCTTGAATAAAAATCTTTATTGAATCATGAAATCTAAATCATAATTGTGAGAACAATGACAAAAATGAATAATGTGATATTTGACATGATGATTGATGCTTGAAGAATGCTCTTGAAAGCCTTGAATGCTCTTGCTCAACTTCTATTGTGAACTCAATGAATACTTGAATGTTGGAGGGTCTTAGGATCATAAGATTAAATTGAGATAAATAACCTTGTATTTATACTTAATTATGCAAGAATTGTCGAAATTACAACACTAGAAGCCGACATTGAAACTTGGAGAATAAAATCCCACCAAAGATTTAAAGTAAATTTGATTTTGAGTAGAAAGGGACTCATTCACCACCCTAGGCAAATGGGTCCCACCAAAGGGGACCCATTCACCAAGAGTGGCGAATGAGTCCCACCTTAGGAATTTTGAGATAGTTTTTTAGGATTTTGATGTTTTAAATTCCTTTTGTTTGGATTATCCTAAAAAATACACCAAAATATTATTGGTGGATGCAAAAAGGGGCCAATTAAAGAAGAAGAAAGCCCAAGTATTAATGAAAATCCTAGAGGAATGTGAAAGTATGTTACAACACTTTACAACACACCAAATAAGGAAAGGTTATGATAAATTATGATTGAAAATGTATCCATTATGCTTAGATATCCTAGAAAAGTGTGAAAGTGTGTAACAACACTTTACAAGGCATCATTAAAATACATTAGTTCACAAGTGCCCAAAACCTAATGTGAATGTGTTATACACATTACAACACTAAATCTAGGCCACAATAAACCAAAATTTACAAGGAGATAAACAAGCATGAAAAATCCTAAGTACCCTTTTTTGAGGTTACATTTAGCTCCTACTTTAGTAAGAGGACAAACTTGCTTCAAACACACACTAAAGTAGGAAAACACACACCAAGAGGGGTTCCACTATACTAATATTAGCAATATGAGATGAAAATGATCAAGAGGGATGATCAAGCCTCTGTGATTAGGATCTCATGACAAACCAGGGTATGTGTAGGATCATCATGGAAAAATTAGGCCCTTAAGTGGCAATAAAATTCAAAAAAATCAGAGTTAGGCAACTTGACGTAAAAAATTGAATAAGTTATCAATATAATTTTAAAAATATGTAAGAATAGAACCCATAGAAAATTGAATGTAGTTTCTAAACAACTATGTTTATTTTTTATTTTTTAGAATCTATTTGGTTAAAATTTGAAATTTCAATGTAGTACTACTTAAATTTTAGGGAAAAAATAAGTAGTAGTTGTCTTTCTGATCACCCTAAGCACAATAAAATGATAATATTTTGT
>CM021104.1:563099595-563165636 GCA_007115665.2 Sequoiadendron giganteum | reverse complement strand
GCTCCATAGGTATGCAAGTTGTTTTATGCAACGTGGTCATATAAATAAATGCAAAATGAAGAAATAAGAAATGTTCAAAGGAGTATTTCTTATTTCATTCAAGGTCTTTAACTTAGGGAATATTGTGCCTAATGTCTCCAAGAGATAACCAATCAAAGAATATAAGATTCAAAACTTATAGAATGCAGTGTGTCACATCAAGCCACTAAGAGGAATGTAATATGCTAAGAGAGAGAACACTCATGAAGGACATAACACCCAATGTCATCCACAAAGTGAAAAATCCATTATATGAAGTAATAATACTACACTAAGAAACATGAAAATGAAAATGAAAAAAAAAAAATCTCAATGTATACCCCCACTTTAAAAAACCTGCTAGACATCATGATGTGAGCCATTACTTTAAAGTAGAGAATGATAAATGCAACAAGAATAAATACATGAGAGCCAAGTTGTAATTACCTATGCCAAGTCATATGTTTTAGAGTAAGCTTGTGTCATGTGAGATGAAAGAGATAGGGATTCCCCCAAAATGAAAAACACACAACAAATAAGGGATCTATGGATTTGGGATTAGTATGTTCTTTAATGCAATGATTTTTTAGAGGTCGTATTTGTCATCATCCCCCAAATACATATAGAATTGGAAGATTGATAAAAAGAGAGGGAAAACAGAATAAAAATCTTAGGTAAACATGGAAGAGACATAGGGTGTCTCAATGCCCTGCATCATCCCCAAAAGGAAAACAAAAGCAAAGATAAAGATGAAATGAAAAGGAAAAATAAAAAAAGAATCTTTTTGTGTCAACATGAAAGAGACATGAATGTCACAATTCCTTGCATCATCCCCAAAATGAAACAAAAAGAGAAGATAAATATGATACCGAAAAAGATGCACGACATAGAGATAAATGAAGACACAATAGGGGAATGTCACAAAGAGAAAAATAGAATGTCACAGGGGAACACATTACAAACATGTAATGACACAAAAGAAAATGCAAAAGTCTAGTAAGGTAAATACAAGTAAACATATGAGAAAGTCATCAGCCTCCCAATCATGTTCTTTATATACTAGAGGTGAGAAATTGGCCAGAGGGACAAGAGAAGTGTTGAACTTGAAGAAGCACTAGGTTCAACACTCTTTATAGAAGATTTTTCATTTAAGCCCACGGAAGAGGAAAACAATGTCTTCAGTTCAGTATATACCTCTTCGTCAATTTTGGCATCCTCATCATCATCATCATCTAAATTTATCACAATAGGAGTTCAAAGGTAATTTCCATAAAAGAGTTCAACTCTTGTTGTGGAAGATATGCAAAATTCTCCTATTGGGGTTGGGGTGGAAGAGCGTCATGCATTGCTTCAGTCAAGTTTGGATCTTGATTTTCAGTAAATTCATCATGGAACTTATGAGAAAGGGCATGATTTCTACATCTATGTTCCCTAGCACCTATGTTTCTTTTAGTTTTGTTTTCAAGCTTCCTAGGAGCATGTTGATCAACTACAAGCTTATTTTCTTCCCTAAGGGAAGAAATGGAAGGAGTCATAAGGGGTTGTTCAATTTCTTTCTCTTTGACTTTGTAAAATTGTTCAACTCTTGGAGGTGTGGTAGGGTTGGTTTCATTGTTTCTTGTTCACTTGTAAGAGGTAGGTAAGGTTTCAGTTTTAGGTTGGTTTTGATCTTGTTTAGGTTCAATCATGGATATTTCAAGGATGGTAGGCTCAGAGGCAGATGTGGACATGTTTCAAAGAGATATTTATGTTATCTTCATTGCCTTGAACTTTTGATAGGAAAAGAAAAATAATTTTTCTCTTGGCTTGATAGTGTGGATGCTAAAATTTGCAAACAAAAATCATGTCAAACAATTTCATGTTGTTAGTACGAAAGTTAGTTTAAAATAGCAAATTTAACATCCCTATGAGATACTTAATCATGTCTAAATATGTAACTAATGAGCATAAAAACAAGTTAAACTAGAAGCATATAAAAGGAAACATGATTAAACCTTCATCCCATAGTGGATTGGTGCCACCATTGTTGTGTAGTAAGCAGCCCTTTCCGAATCCTTGAACAAGCTAAATGATAGTATGAGTAAGATTAATTCTCCAATGAATAGAATAACCTTGCATGAAGATGTGGAATGTTGAGATGAATTTGAATATATTTAGTATACTTAAAATTGTTTGTGGATGAAATGAAGTATAGTATACTTGCTTGAATTGTGGATGGACGAATTTTGAGTATAATAAGTTTACTCAAAATTGTGGATGGATAATGAGGAGAGAAGCCTCCAATTTATAGATTTCTAAACTGGAAAAGAGAGTAAAATAGAGAAATGTGGGATTATTCAACATCCAATGGCCAAGTGCCACTTCTCAATATGTGAATGGCTAAAGGTTGTGCACATTTTGGCCAAAGTGCCAATAAATGCAATTAGGTGGCATTTCAAATTTGAGAAATGACATGTTGAAGAGGGAAAAGAAATGAATTTAATGTCACTTGGCTCAAGGTCAAAGACATGTGAGAGGCTTTTAATGCCTTGTTGGAAGGACCAAGTCCACTTGGGCTTTTTGAATTCAAAAGAGGAATATTCCCTTTCTGATGCTTTATGAGGGAAAATAGGAGAATTAATAAATCAAAGTAATTGATTTATTGTGCAAGTTGCATTCTCTAGAGGATTTTAGTGAGAAGGATTAAGTTAATCATGGATTTGATTAATTTAATGAGGAATTAGGTGATGTGACAATTTAGACTTAGATTTATGAATTGATTTAAGTCATAAATTGAGAGGAAATGATTCATTAAATAAATGATTTGATTTATTTAATAAAGAAGGAATGTGTTAGATTAAATCAAATAAGGTTTAATTTATTTAATTTAATAGGAGGACTTTAGAGATTTTTATTAAATAAAATGATTTATTTAATTAAACAACAATGTAAGGTTAATTAAATTAAACTGATTAATTTAATCAAAGGAGGTGGTAGACTTAATTAGATAAATGATGATTCATTAGATTAAGGTATAGAATTACGATAAAAAGTTGAGGATTTGATATGAGGGGAAATGTTGTTAGTAATCGGGATTAGGTGTGCCAAAATGAACTTGTACATTTTCCATGTCTACAGATAGGTTCCATGGGTTCAGGCCAAGAGGCATCTAGGGAAAATATTCCTTTAGATGACAAGGGTTAAAGCCGATATGGTGAATAGTGAATATCTCGTTGTCAAAGAGGCACTTTAAGCATTTGTGCACAATCGAAGGGAAAAATTTCATGCAACAAAGCCATGGGTAGTGTAGCTTCACATTAAATTGGTCTAACTATGGGATGATGAAGAATGTAACATATAATGTTTTTGGTCATTTTTGTAATGGTAGGGTGAGCTATCCAATTGTATAGCATGTAAAACCATTGTGTGTCTTGATCCATGATTTTGGTTTGTCATAATCATCTTGATAGAGCTCATACAAGAGTAGGAATTCCTCAGTGATAACATTCACTCCATAGGTGGGATCTACTAATATCCCATTAGTAGGCTATCATAGATACATATGACTATGTAAAGAGGACCATCGGGTAAGTGTTTAAGTATATCCTTATTAGAGAAAGAAATATCAAGAGGATTCTTAGTTTGGCCCTTATGAGGGATGCCGTATATCATCCCTAACGTTTCATCTATAGGATTGAAATTGATAGCATTAGCTAGAACAAAATCAGTTTGTTCATCATCTATATCAACATTCATCACATCATTCTTTGGAATTTTAGTACCTTTGACAAATGAAATATTATGTTTTGACATGGGATTGGTGAAAATTTACAAGTTTTGGTTTGGAGGGGCAACAAAATTATTGCCTAAGTGAACATTAGTACCCATAATAGATAGATGTTCATTGCTTGTGTTATGACATGGAAATGAAAGTGGTGATGGAGTGTATGTGTTTGTGGAAAAAGTGAATGTAATAGTTAAAGGTGGTAAGGTAGTAGGAGCTATAACATGCATTTCCACATAGGAACTAGGAATATTAGATGGAATACCTATGGAAGGAATCACATTACTAGCTTGTTGCATTGTTGTGAATTGAGGAGGGGTGTTTGTAGGGATTAAGGTTATTTTCATTAGAGGAATTTGAGTTCCTCCTTGTTTTAGAATACTGTTTGCGGGGAAAGGAAAAATAGTAGTTGAGGGAAAATTCTTGCCAAAAATTTGCACTATATTCTTCAAAAGGTCAAGACCATCTTCACTTTGAATCATGCAGTGTATGTTTTCAAGGATAACTTGATGTTGTACGTTCACCAGGTCCTCATGAATGTGGATTAGTTTTTCTTGTGGACTGGTATCATTCTTTGGTTAAACTTGCATGGTACTTGACTGAAAAGAGTTACTAAGGGTGGTGTCCATGCCTAGTGTACTACTATCAATACTAGGAATGGAAGCACTAGATAACCCAAGATCCATAACGATTGTGTTATCGCAAGATGAAATGAGTCTCAAACTCCTTCTCACTATGGTACTAACAATAGGACCCCAAACACTCATGCAAATGCAATGTAAATAAATAAGAAGAAAATGCTTATAACTAAAGTTCTAGAAAGTAAAATTGAAATGAAGAAGCAACAAATAGAAAGTTAGAAAATGAACTATAAATGCCAGAAAATCCAATACAAAATATTGGAAGGGACTGATTCACCCAAGGTGACGAATGAGTCAAGGTACTGAGTTTTTGAAAAAAAAAGAACTTTTGAACTGAATTTTGTTATTTTTATGTTTTTAGATACAAATATAAGATGAAAATGTAGAATTTTACTGATTTTTGATGAAATTAAGTGCAATAATGCAAGCTAAATGATCTTTTCACTAATGGAAAAATTGAAACCCTAGAATGAAAATTAACTAATGAAAGACAATGAAATGCTAATGCAAGCTAAATGATCTTTTCACTAATGCAAAAATTGAAACCATAGAATGCAAATTAACCAATGGAAGCTAAATCTAGGATGTAAATGCACTGTAAATAATAATTATGATGCTTTAATACAGGTTCACCAAAATATAAGGTGAAAAGTGGGGGTGCTTTCCACTAGGATTTTAGGACCTAGGGCCACAATATTCCACAATTCACATTCAAGAATAAATCCTTGAGATTTTAATGCAAAGGAGATTGAAATCTAATAAAGGGAATGTTCTAAGGGGATTAAATGATGAGAATGAGGGGTTCACCACCAAGTATAGAATTGAAAATATAATGCTATGAAGACTGAAATGCAAAACCCTAGCTTGATACAATGCTTCAAACAATGGCCTAGAAATACAAGTAGAATGGAATAGAAAGCTGCAAAGCAAGAAATGTGTAGCTAGAAAATTGGAGAAGGAAGAATGCATATCTGGAGTCTCAAAAAATCCATTGTTAAAACAAATTGGGACTCATATGCCAAGTTGGGTGAATCAATCTAGTTTCGGGAAAACTACGCTGAAACAAGTGTAGACACATAGAAATGACCTAGGTCTGGAAGCTCTATTTAACCACTTGCATCCTAACATAATTATGACATTTAATTATGTCCTTGGTCCACATTCGAATATTAATTAAGTAGTTCATTATTATTTAATTAGTTCATGTCTATTGTATTCTTCATGATTATTAAATAAATAAATTATATTTATTTATTCAATACGTCATTAATTGTCTATTGTCTTCTTACAATTAAATAAATTTATTAATTTATTTAATTATCAATCATAATCCTCTAAATTAAATAACTATCTTTAATTGTTTAATTACCTAATTTCATATTTCACTCATTCTAAACAAATGGAATTATTTAAAATGATTTCATTTTATTTTGTTTTATTAACTATCTCTTCACTTTAGTAAATAATCTGAAAAGGATTATTTATTGTCACATAAAACCCTTATTTTGAATTAATTTAATTCAAAATGGTAAGCTTCTTCCAAAAATCAAGTAATTGAGCAAATTCTTGATTTTTCCAAATCTGTTTTTCAGTTCAACTCTTATCTTGATTTTCTAAAATCTTTATCTTTTTGGCTAATTATCACATTTATTCTCAGTCATCGATTTGATTTTATAAAATGACATCTTGGCCACTCATTTAACCATCTTTCCCTAACCCTAATTAGGGATTGTCACATGAAATATCTTCCACTGATTTTAGGATTTGACAACTTTTATTCTCGTTCAGCTGTACAAAATTATATGCTTTATAAAATGTCAATTTTGCTCACAATTAGGGCACCACTTTTTATGATTATTATTGCACCACTTCATTAATATAGAATTTACTTTGTATTTTAGGCATATTCATTTATCATAATTTGTTCTCATTCAAATCCTTCAAAACATGCATAGGACAATGGCATAGTCAATTTTCTGACAGAGATCTGAGGGCAACAATCATACGTTGCAAGCTAGGAGGTGTTATGGAGCTGAATCATGGAAGATTCAATGGATATCAAGTATAATCATTCTTGTTCTATGCTTTCTTTGTTCTTCATAATCTTCTTTGGGTTTTATTTAATCTAATCTTGCTTAATCCATGAACCTGAAAAAATAACCCATCGATTACATTGGTGAAATTGATGCACTTATTTTTTTTTGTAGTTTTCATACTTTTTTTTTGTAGGTAAATGTACGAAAAACCACATTTTCTTGAAGAAATGATGCATTTTTCCTATAAAATCACATCTACTAAATCCCGTGACACATCTGACAAGACAAGCCGCATCTACTATGTTTTTTGCTGCATCCAACTATCAAAAATCAAACCACAACCACCTGCCAATATAGCAACGCATCTATGGGTTCAAAAGTCTCATCTGTCTATCAAAAAGCGCGATGCATCTGTGCGTTCAAAAGCTACATCTGCCTCGTAATTCGATGTGCTTTTCTTTTTTTTATTCCCGTACTTTCGCATTTTGATTTGTCATTTTTGGCTAGTTTTGTTTGCAGCTGTGTTTAGGGGGATAGCATATTTTGTGTAGGATGAAGCATAAAAGACCACACAAAAAAACAAAAAAAAAAATCTTTTCTGCCAAACGAAAGTCGAAGAAAAAATTGAAACTACTAATAATTTGAATGCAAGACCTTATGAAGTCATTGATTTGTTTTAAACCTTTTTGTTTGGTAGATAAAAAAATTATCATTTGGGCTTAAAAATTAACCAGTATTTTTCGTGTTTGTTCATATTAGTCTAGAACCCCACGATTTGGTATATCAAAGTATCCTTTCCCCTTGCGTATTTGTGCAATCCTCAGTGTAAGAGAAATGGTTGCTAACTCTAGAATTTGAGCCTATCTTGGTGGGAAAAAGTACTCACCCCAAGATAACTCAGACTGGTAACACGCTAAAGCCAAGCGACTTCCTATTAATATATAAAAGTTCATTTTTGGAGGAAACGCCCAAAAACATACTCATTGTTCTGACGAGAAGGGAAAAAATGGTCTCTTTCAATACTGGATGGTGCCCCACGAACAAAATGCCCTTACTAAAATCCATGTAGTATTTTTTCCAACATCCTTTCTATTTGTTGGTACAATAGGTTCGGACTTGTGAAGTCGTCTTACATTTTTATGGTTCATGTGTGGAGATGAGATGTATGCCATGGGAGTTTCATGGGTATAGTAGCTTGGTTGCCCCATCTAAGTGAGTGTTGTGGAGGAGAGCCAGTGGGGTCAAGCTACTAGCAATCTACCTTGAATACGCATAGTTGGATTTATCCAAGTATGAACTCAGTAAATATTGTCCAACATAGCCAAGGGTGTAATTGTTCTTTGATTTAAACAGATCCATCACATACAAACTAAAAACACATTGTATTATTTTCCTGTTTTTGTTTTTTCCATCAAACAACTTGATCATCAAAATGGAGTCAGTCGAAACAACATCTTCAAAAATACCACAACTTTCAAAAAGAGTCGCAACTATTGCTATAAAAACCAGATATGTCTTGAAGAGTCACAACTATTAGGTTAAACGTCGCATATGTCTGTTAATAGTTTTTAGTTTAGATCAGTTTTCGAGCCACAACTATTATTTGGACTCGCATGTGTATCTCTAAGTCGCATCTACTATACAGTAATCCACATCTGTCTGAAAAATGGATTTGTCTGTTAAACATTTGAAACCAGTTTTAGTCAAATCACCGCTTGTGCAATATAAAAACCGCATTTGACATATGAAACGCCACATTTGACATTTCCAGAGTCACAATGCATTTGTTGCCTGTAGTGATGCATTTGCCTGATAGAAAAACCAAACACTATCTTAGAGCATAATTCAAGTCCTGACATCTTTGCCAACTATCAAACATTTTTTTGATAAATTCTTTGTGAGAAACCAAAATTGAAATTGCTCAAAACTTCCATCATTTACATTCATTAGCTTTCATCTTAACCACAGGTTTAAAATTTTCAGATTTTAGTTGCATTCCCTAGGCATTGTAATCATCATTTTTTTGGCATAAAGTTTTCCTTAGGTTTCATCTTGGCAAACTCTGGATTAGGTCAAATCCCCACACTTTGCAAAAACTATTGTTTTCAAAACTAGGATATCTTGGGACTTAGTCATTATTCCTCTTTTCAGTCATTATCCTTTTTGTGAGAACCTCCAACTCAATAGTCTAGTTAGGTAGGCTCACTTGTCATTTCAACCTTGTCATTTAGTCCCTTTAGCAAGTCCCCTTTGATAACCAAAATTGAGATAGTTCAGTCAAGCTTAGATTGGTTAGGAAAACCTTACTCATTTTTAACTTAAGTCCTTCATCGAAAATCCAAAAAAATAGTCTTGCATTGTCATCCTTTATCCAAAAATACAAAAAACATAGGCTACTATCATCCTTGCATTTAGTCATCATTTTCATCACTCTCCTTTAAGCAATTCTCTTTTACGGTGGAAACTAGACTCCAAAGAAAGAAATGACAAATGGAAAACTTTGGACCAAATTCTTAGTTGAATGTCACTAATCCTACTTACGACCTAAATTGGACTTTTGAAGACCCATTTAACAACACAACTACTCAATCTCTTACAACCATACCATCTTAATCAAACAACACTTTTGAATCACTCTTATCTAAGGATGAATGTGGAAAAATACATGAGGAAAACCTAGAGGAAGCCTCACAAGATCCCGAGGCAGCCTACTTTGTAGAACAAATGGTCTTATATGACAAATACATATATTTAGCCATAATTTTAAGTCAAGGAGCTAAATTACCTCATGGGTTTGATATCAATACTTTACAACCGCCATCTATTGACCCTAATGTCACGAATATAGATAAAATGTCCAATAGTGGTCAACCTCCAAACAACACAAACAATACCTTTTTTGATGCTACCTCACAAACTATCACAACGACCATGAGTGCTACCTCCAACATTCCAAACAATTCCAATTCAATCAATGCTACATCCATTAGAGGAACACAATCTGTCACATTGCCTACACTATCCACAACATCGTCCCAATTGGCTGGAGCTAGCTTTGGGTCCTTGACAATGTGGGCAAGTTATACCAATCCTCTATTTACCTCTTCGGTAAATACCTTGGGGGAAACATGAAACCATACAAATCCAACATTGATGACTACATCTAATACCATGAGTGCATCCTCATCAAATCCTCTCATTGGTACCTCACTAAATCCTTTGGGTGGAGGTAAACAATATCTTTTTCCTCAAGGACCACAACCAAATGTTAATATGTCAATATAGTTTAATACCAACCGCCCCCAAGGATCAAACCTGAATATCCCTCTAGGATAGTTCCAACAACCCTGACAAGGCAATCAAAACTCACAACCTATGACATCTACTAGAAACCAAAATATTCCTAGTCACCATATTCCTCAAATATCAACCCAAATGGTTGGGGGACACATTTTGTCATATTCTTCCCATGTTCATACCTATCAACATGTCCCCAATCCATTGTTTTGTACCAACACACAAACAAAAACATATCATACATGTCACAATAGCATATCCCTCAACAATGCACTAACATCCACTCATAACAAATGGGGAACCATAGTGTACCAGTCAATCTATTGTATGGTGCCAAAAGTGTCCCTATATTCGATGCCTTCCAAGCTCACCTCATGGGTCTAGAGAGGACTATAAAAGACATGAAAATATCTAGAAAGAAATCAAAATTTTCATATGATTTATCCATATATCCCTTTGACATAAAATTATATATGCCACCATTTCCTCCGAGATATTTGTCACCTAATTTTACCAAATACAAAGGAAATACAAACCCTATCGAACATGTCAAATAATTTGTGACCAACTGCATGGACGTCGCCTATGAAAAAACATACTTGATGAGACTCTTTTCTAAAAGTCTTGCAGGTCCCACCTTAAATGGTTGTCCACTCAAAATGATATCCAAACATGGGATGAACTTAGCCGCAAATTCATAAAAAATTATGCATACAACATTGACACGAACACCTCTATTACTAGTGTATGCAATCTCACACAAGAGGATGCTAGTGAAACATTCATCCTATTCTTCCAAAGATGGATAAGTCTATCTAGTTGTAGTGACATTGACATACCAAAAATGGAAAAGGTTGACATGTTTCTACAAACACTTCTAGGTCCCCTAAAATATGTAGTATAGGTGCATTGTTGTACGAATTTCACAGACCTAGTTGAGAAAGGTGTCCAGATTGAGAAAGCCCTTATTGCAAAGGGAGAACTAAAATACGGTCCTAAAAACACAAACACAAATCCTCCAATTAACAAAAATAAGTACTAGGTCAAAAACAAACACATCACTAATGATGATGTGGTCGATGCCAAAATCATTAATGCAATAGGTCATGTCCTCATCGTCAAAGGAGTTCAAAATCAATATACACTTGTGACCACACCCACACTAACTACTAGTGTTGTTCAAAATAATTCCTCTCAATTTAATCAAAGGCACCCACGTCAACTACGACAATTTCAAAAGCGCACATACACTCCCTTGGGTGAGCCTACAAAAATTGTCTTAAAGAAGCTTACCCAAAATGGGGTCATAAATTTGGAATACCCTAGAACCTATGACCCTGGTGAGTTCAATCCATCATGGTGGGATGATAATGCACTTTGCGATAACCAGCATGTCAAAGGGCATAAAATTTCCTCTTACTGCTAGTTACGAAATATTATCCAAAATCTTATTGAAAACTATACCATTGAGTTAGGAGGTCAACCGTTTGCATCTAATGTGGATCATACAATCCACAAAAAACCACTAGAGGATCATGCTTCTAGTAATCCCTCCTCATCTAGCATGAAGCATAACAATAATTAGGCCAATAACGTCTGTTCTGCCTACAATTATTTTGGTGGCACCATCATTAACCATCTTCGCGCTGCTGATGAAGATAAGCATGTCAATACTATTAACATTAAAAAGACCATGGAATGAAATGTCACAGCACGTAAAGGCAAGGTCACCATACCATGTCCCATTCCACGTCATCCTAAAGTTACCATGGTCGGATATCTACCTTCGCCTCACCACATTACCTTTTCAGATGGTTACTATTCCTCACCCAGACCATCTTATAATAACACCCTTAACATCGAGGTTTTTTTCCATAAACATAAGGTTAGACGAGTCTTAGTAGATGGCAGAGTAGGATTGAATATCTTCTCTTTGAAATTGGTTAAAGCTCTTGGATTCTCTGATACATGTCTGGATGTTACCAAGAGCATTGTCATAAAGGTGTATGATCATGAAGAATGCACTTCTAAAGGCG
This sequence comes from Sequoiadendron giganteum, assembly GCA_007115665.2. Taxonomy (NCBI): domain Eukaryota; kingdom Viridiplantae; phylum Streptophyta; class Pinopsida; order Cupressales; family Cupressaceae; genus Sequoiadendron; species Sequoiadendron giganteum. The sequence goes on along the minus strand of CM021104.1, from coordinate 563,153,845 downwards.
TCATCACAATTACCATTTGTGTGGCACCAGTTATTATAGATACAATGTGCCAAGTCCTGGATCATGACATACATTACAATATCTTACTTGGTTGCCTATGGATTCATACCTTAAAGGAAATTTTATATATAGGTCACCAGTGTATTAGATTCCCACACAAAGGTGTTGAAATCACAATACAAGGAGATCCCAACCCTTTTAGCTATTGCCATAATCTAAGCCCTAAAACTAAAATCACAATCCCAAGCAATCGTGAAGCACCTCCTTCTCAATCATATGTTGATCCTAAGTCCTTAAAAGAATCCACTTCATTTATTGCACCATCAAACCCCAAGGTCTAAATCCATGATATGAGATGTGGAGAATATCGTATGGATAATTTACCAGCAAAGGAAATTTTGAATGTCATTGAGGAGGGTCAAAATTTCAATAATGATATCAAAACAGTTGTAGAAGGAACACAAAGAGATGACTATGATTGGATTGAAACCTTTTGGGATCTTGATGATACACCTGCATTTACCATATCTACTTCCACTCAATCTTTTCATATTAACCCCATGTTTAACCAATATGTCTACAATTCCCCACTCTTTGATGATGAACCTACCAAGGATAACCAATCATCATCCTTCCATCCCACCTGCCCTAGGCTAGGACAATAATATCCTCTTGTCACATCTACTAAGACATCTAGCCAAGCAATTAAGGATGTGCAAGATTCCTTTGACATTAGTAGTACCAAAAATGATAGTCCCAAAGACTCTGTTGATGGCATCACCACTTCCATTTTCCCACCAAACATTCCTATCACTCCATCCACGTCAACCATCTCACCTACATCCATACACCTTCTGGAAATGGCTCAACAAGTATCACCCACAAAAAATAAAACGAATGCAATTCAAGAATCAAAATTAAAAGTGCCCTTTTCAAATGGAGATATAGAGTCAAAAGAAAGCATGCAATGAAAGAAAGATCAAAAAAATTCCCTTAGCCAAAATAAAAATCTATCAGAAAAATAAAAAATAAAAGTCAAAATTTAAAACGAGAAAAATTCACTCTCCAAGTATGCCTTTCCATCAAAAATCACTAGGGGCATCTATCTAGGAAAATTGTCAAATAAAGAGCTTGTTGATCCAAGGTCTCCATCCACATCACTCTCTCATACCATATATTTCATTCAATCCATCCATGCTCACATATCCATCATACCACTCCATTGGTGATGTCTTTCAATGTACCTTTGACGATAACCCCTTCACATATTCTAGCTCATCGGTTGCCCAAAATCCTTTTTGTTTAAAGCCTGATGGCCCACGCAATGTTCACATTAGGGATCCTACCATAGTCTCTATCATCTACCACATCTACCATCCTTCATATTTTCCACTCGTACTCCTCATTCCGATCAAGTACTTTCATCCAACATAGTCATCCACACAGGATCAAGGTATCATCAAGGAAATCTATGGATACGACATCTATCAATTCTACACATAGCATCAGAGAGCTTCACTAAAACCTAAAAATACAAAAAAATTGAAAAATAAAGAAAAATTCATCCCTTGATGAAGATATGGCATACAGGGGTCTTCGTGACACCAAAACAATAAAACATGGCAAAAATAGTAAAAATAAATGAATTTTTCCAATGGTGAAAAGCTGGAGAACATGCACTTTGGATAGGTACCATCGTAAAAACCTGGCAAATAGGTGTCATGTGTGGTTGATCATTGCTTTTCCATCTAGTATTACTCTAATCGACCCTTATCCACTTTCCATAATCACAATGGCCTAACACATTCATGACATTCATCCTAAGTCCTATCAATTCTAGCCATGGTTAGCATTTGGTAGACATCACCCCTTGCATATCCTTAGATTTCTCCTTGTGTCTTCCTATCTTTATATCATTGGACTCGGGTAATCCTCGACCTATTTGGGGGCAAGACATCTTATCATGAAACTGCTATTGGTTTTGCACATGATCTTGCATTTGTAAAATGTCCTAAAAAACATCATAAAAATCTGAAAAAGTCTTGAAGAAAGTCCTAAAAATTTGTAAAATGTCTTGAAAAAAGTCATAGAAATCTGAAAAAAGTCCTAAAACTTTGAAAAATTCTTGAAAAAAAAGACCTAAAAATTGTAAAATGTTCTTAGAAAACACAAAAACATCCAAAAAATAGAGTCAAAGTCAATAACTGTCTTGTCAATCCAATCAGTCCTATCAATCAGTATTTTGTCCTTGTCCGAACTACGTTGTCTCTGCGCATTTGCTATGTAGGCAAGATTCATCTTTGAATCCCTGAGACATTAGGCCAGTCTTTCTGGGTTTGTCCAAAAAAAATCATGATTCAAAATTTTGTCATTTGGACAAGGTCATTTGTCGTGTTGAACAATGAGGTCTCTAAGTGCATGACGTAGGCAAGGCCATCTATCGATGAGCCTCCGAGGTCACGCTAGGTCAGTTCCTTAGGGTTCATAGCATTACACTGGCACACACATCAAAAGTCTTCAAGAAAGGAAAAGTCATTTCCAAACATGGAAAACTCCTAAAAGAGAATTGTGATTCACTTATTCAAACGCATCGACATCGACATGTGGTCACAACAAATCAACTCCAATCAACTTCAGTCAAACTTAGAAAACAAGTCAAATTTTTAGAACCTATCAAATAGTAAATTATTGGCTATCTTTTTGATGTATCCTTCTGAAACATAGCCTCCATCATTTATGCCTTAGGATGTGTCCTTCCTAGGCATTGTCATGGTCACCTAGCATTTTAAGGGATTCCTTTCAAAATTTAGGAATCAATCCTCTTGACATCAATATTATTCAGGATGTGTCCTTCCTGAATTTGGCAATCTTCGACACTCGTCATCTTGACAAAATGAAACAAAACAGTAGGAATTCAAACACACTTGACAAATACTTGGCCCTTGTCTTTTTCCTTTTTATCATGTCACTAGTTTTTCAGCGAGATCCTGACAGCAGAATTTAGAAAAAGAGTAGTGTATTATGTTAATGTTTTTTCCCTCATGTTACTAGTTTTTTAGCCAGATCCCGACAACAGGATTTAGAAAAATAGTGACGTATCGTGATAATGTTTTTTTCCTCATGTTACTAGTTTTTCAGCAAGATTTCGACCTCAAGATTTAGAAAAAGAATGATGCATCGTGATAATGTATTTTTCATCATGTTACTAGTTTTTCAGCGAGATCCTAACAATGGGATTTAGAAAAACAATGACGTATCATGACATTGGATTTATTTTTTTTTCTTTTGGTAATCATGTTGCTAGTTTCTTGAGGATATCTTGGAAACAAGATTTAGAGAAGAAATGACATTTCATGGCTTGTCCTTATTTCATGTCTATTGTTCTTTGGATTTTTTATCACGTTACTAGTTTTTTAGCGAGATCTTGAGAACAGGATTTAGAAAAACCATGACATCTCATGACGATAGTTTTTTTTTTTTTGAGCTTTTGGAAATCATGTTGGGAATTTCTCAAGGATGTCTTGGAAATATAATTTAGAGAAGCAACGATGTTTCATGATTTTTCCTTCTTGTCTTTTTCTTCTTGCGGTTGGTTATGACAAAAAGACTGGGGAAATTGTGCTTTAAGTATGATTCGTGATCATCCTTGTTTACGACTTGTTGTCTTATGTAATGGTATGACCTTGCACATCTTGATTTATGTCATATCATGGTGCTTTTTGGCCATTAAAACAATCTTCCCAATGATGATTCAAGAGAAATAAATATTGAAGTCCTATGGTAAAGTGTTGAAGGATTTGGTCTAGGAACTCACATGCATCTCCTTTATGTCTTTTCATCTTCTTTCGCTCATATCATATAGGAATTGCATCCATATCTTTTGGGCTAACATTATCTTATCATGTCGTCTTCTAGTCTTTTCATCAATTTCGAGAGCACACCCATGTTCTTGGAACCCATCTGTCCTCTCATAGGGGTATACCAAAACCCTCCTCATCATTCTTCCTCATCCTATTTTGCACTAGGATATATTTTTTACTTGTTTTCTTTTCCACAATGTGATAGGCTGTAGTATGACAAAGAGGGGAAAATGTAGACACATAAAAATGACCTAGGCCCACAAGCTCTATTTTACCACTTTCATCCTAACATAATTATGACATTTAATTATGTCCTTTCTCCACATTCAACTATTAATTAAGTAATTCATTATTATTTAATTAATTCATGTCTATTTTATTCTTCATGATTATTAAATAAATAAATTACATTTATTTATTCAATACATCATTAATTGTCTATTGTCTTCTTACAATTAAATAAATTTATTAATTTATTTAATTATCTTTTATTCATTTATTCTTCCTGATTATTAAATAAATGAACTTTATCTATTTATTTAATATGTCACTAATTCTCATAATAAAATGAATTTATTAATTTATTTAATTATCATTTATAATCCTCTAAATTAAATAATTATCTTTAATTATTTAATTACCTAATTTCATATTTCTCTCATTTTAAACAAATGAAATTATTTAAATGAGTTCATTTTATTTTGTTTTATTAACTGTCTCTTCACTTTAGTAAATAATCTGAAAATGATTGTTTATTGTCACATAAAACCCTTATTTTGAATTAATTTAATTCAAAATGGTAAGCTTCTTCCAAAAATCAAGTAATTGAGGAAATTCTTGATTTTTCCAAATTTGTTTTTCAGTTCAATTCTTATTTTCTTGATTTTCTAAAATCTTTATCTTTTTGGCTAATTATCACATTTATTCTCAACCGTCAATTTGATTTTATCAAATGACATGTTGGCCACTCATTTAACCTTCTTGCCCTAACCCTAATTATGGATTGTCACATGAAATATCGTCCACTGATTTTAGGCTTTGGCAACTTTTAATCTTGTTCGTCTGTGCAAAATTACATTCCTAATAAAATGTCAATTTTTCTCACAATTAGGGCACCAATTTTTATGATTATTATTGCACCACTTCATTATGATAACCACTTCATTAATATAGAATTTACTTTACATTTTAGGCATATGAATTTATCATAATTTTTTCTCATTCAAATCCTTCAAAACTTGCATAGGACTTGATGGCATAGTCAATTTGCTCACATAGATCTGAGGGCAACAATCATATGCTGCAAGCTAGGAGGTCTTATGGAGGTGAATCATGGAAGATTCGATGGATATTAGGTATAATCGTTCTTGTTTTATGCTTTCCTTTTTCTTCATAATCTTCTTTGGGTTTTATTTAATCCAATCTTGTTAAATCCATAAACCTAAAAAATAACCCATCGATTACAACATGTTTCAGACAAATGGCTACTCAAATCTGCAAAAGTTCTTGATAGACAAGTACATTGGGACTCATTCGCCAACAGTGGTATATCAATTCACTTATGAATTTCTAGAAACTCAAAGTTGGATCCTTTAGTTCTCAGTCTTCTTTTTTATTCTTCGGTATGTGTAGGATCATGATGGGCCAAAAAGTGGTGATATGTAAGTGATACGATGGCCTATGTGGCTAATGACTTATATTTAGGCAAAATTGATGAAATGAAAAGTTTTTTTTAAGGAGATTCTCACCTTTCCACCAATATAAATTACTATTTACTTTGAATTTAATAAATAAAATTATTATTCATTTTTTATTTGAATTATGTCTAAATTCTTGATTGATAGGCTAATTGAATATCATCTATAGCTTTCAAAAGGTATCACATTTTCTAGAATCTGAAACATGTGTCACATTTTATGCTTAGCATACTATAGGATTTAAAAATAATAACTAATTTCATGAAGTTTTGACCAAGTTAAGGTGGTCAAACATATGAGTTTTTATATTTTTTTAAATATGTAATAAAAAAATTATAATTAATTATTTACTTAGAAGAAAATTACAAAAAAAATATGCATCACATCAGAACATGAGTCCTCTACTTATATATAAAATCTTAAAAAAAAATATTATCATTTTATTTTGGTTAGGGTGGTTAGACAGACACCTACCTTTTATTGTTTCCGTAAAATTTAAGTACTACTACATTGAAATTTCAAATTTTCATCAAATAGATTTAAAAAAAAAAAAAAAACCTAGTAGTGTAAAAACTACATTCAATTTTCTATAGATTCTATTGTTACATATTGTTTAAATAATATAGATAACTTATTCAAATTTTTATGTCAAGTTTCCTAACTCCAATTTTCTGAATTTTCATCACCACTTAAGGGCCTATTTTTTCCATGATAATCCTAAACATACCCTCCTGATTCAAATCCAAGTTTGAAACAACAAGATTCAACCTATAGGTATTATCCAATCTTGTCTAAGGATTGTTCACGACTTTGACAACTTTGAGTTGCTTGGACAACTTTATTACAACTTTTCCAATATTTCCCCTTGATAAATTTGCAACCTAGACCTACAAATCATATGCAAAGATAGGAAAAAATGGTTGCGGGGTTAGAGAATAGGGGTTTTCCTTGGTAAAACCCATTATTGGTAATTAAACCTTTAAATCAAATAAAATTTAAAGGAGAATGATGGATTAAAAAAATGAGATGTTGGAACTCACCAAACCCTAGCAATAAAGTGTTGCAATTATGCTTGAAATGGTTGCAATGGATGTGGTTCTTGACTCTTTCTTCAAGGAGATAGATCTTGAATGCAAATATTTCTTGGATCATGAACTCTACATCATAATTCTGAGAAAAATTAAAAACATGAAGAATGTGATCTTTGACATGATGATTGATGTTTGAATAATGCTCTTAAAAGCTTGATAATCTGCCCTTGAAACCCTTAAATTCTCTTACTAAAGTTATCTTGTGAACTAAATGAATAATTGAATTCTTCAAGGGCTTAGGATGTTAGAATTAAAATGAGAGAAATAACCTTGCATTTATACTCAATTATGCAAGAATTCCCAAAATTAAAACACTAAAAGCTGACATTGGATCTTGGAGAATAAAATTCCTCCAAATATTCAAATTAAATTAAATTTTGAGTAAAATGGGACTCATTCGCCACCCTCGGTGAATGGATCCCACCTAAGGGGATTCATTCACCTAGAATGGCGAATGAGTGCCACCTTAGAAATTTGAGGTGGTTTTTGAGGATTTTGATGTTTTAAATTCCTTTTATTGGAATTATCCTCAAAAATACACCAAACTATTACTTGTGCATACAAAAAGGGGAAAATTAAAGCATAATAAAGCCCAAATATTAATTACAAGCCTAGAGTAATGTGAAATTGTGTTACAAAAATTAACACCATAAAAAATAAGGCAAGGCTAAGATAAGTTATAATTGAAAATGTGTTTATCATGCTTAGAAATCCTAGAAAAGTGTGAAAGTGTGTTTAAACACTTTACACCACCTTTACAAGGCATCATTAAAATAAATTAGTTCACAAGGTCCCAAGACCTAATGTGAATGTGTTATCCACATTACAACACTAAATCAAGGCCACACTAAGCCAAAATCCACATGAAGGATCTAAAAACAAGCGAAAAATCCTAAGGACCCTTTTTCCAGCGTTACAACACCAAAGGCAAAAAACTAGCTAGAGGGATAAGAGAAATTATCAAACTAGGAGAACCACCAAGTTTAATAATCTATAGAATATTTGTAATTTGAGCTCATGGAAGAGGAAACGTTTGTATTCAGTTCATTATGTACCTCTTCGTCAATTTCAGCAACCTTGTAATCATTGCGTAAGTTGATCACAACATGAGGTCAAGGGATAATGTCTATAGAAGAGTTCAAATCTTGTTGTGGAGGATGCATTAAATTTTATTTTTTCTAGTGGGGAGGATGGTCATTATTCATTGCTTCAATCAAGTTTAGATCTTGATTTTTTTTGTTTAACTTGTCATGTAACTTGCAAGAAAGTATAGAATGTCTACATCTATGCTCCTCATCACCTTTGTTTCTCTTATTTATTTTTTTAATTCATATCAGAGTAGGTTGATCAAGCATAGGTTTTTTTCTTTCCTAAGAGGAGGAATTGAAGGACCATAGGAGGTTTTTCAACCACTTTCTCTCTGACTTTGTAAACTTGTTTTATTCTTGGAGGTGTGGTGGGTTTGGTTTCATTGTTTCTTGATTTCTTGTAAGAGGTATGTGGGGTTTGTATTTTAGGTTGGTCTTGATTGTTTTGGTCTTGTTTAGGTTCTAGCATGGTTTTATCAAGCATGGTAGGCTCAAAGGTGGATGAGGGCATGTTGCAAAGAGATAACTATATTATCTTCTTTGCCTTGAAATTTTTATAGGACTAGAAAAAGAAGTCTTCTATTGTCTCTATAGGTTCCATGGGCTTAGGCCAAAAGGCATCTAGGAAATAATTTCCTTTAGATGAAAAAGGGTTAACGGCACTATGGTGAAAAGTGAATATATCATTGTCAAAGAGAAACTTTAAGAATTTATGCACAACCAAAGGGACAACTTTCATGGAGCGAAGCCATGGGTGGCCTATCTTCACACGAAATTGATCTGACTACGATATGATGGAGAATGTGACATCTAATTATTTTGGTACTATTTGTAATTGTAAGGTGATTGATTCCATTCTTTTAATTTATCATATTCATCTCGATAGAGCTCATGCAATAGTAGAAATTACTTGGTGATCACATTCTTTCCAAAGGTGGGATCTATTAATATCCCATTAGTAGGCTTGTCATATATACGTTTGGCTAGCTAAAGAGGACCATTAGGAAAATGTTTAAGTATATCCTTAGAGAAGAAATCAATATGAAGGGGACTCTTAGTTCTTCCCTTTATGAGGGATAATGTATATCACTCATATCACTTCATCTATAGGATTGAAATTCATAGCATTAGTTAGAAAAAAATCAATTTTTTCATCATGTCTATCAACATTCATCAGATCATTCTTTGGAGTTTCAATAGATTTGAAAAATGATATATTATGTTTTGGAATGGGATTGGTCAAAATTTGTAAGTTTTAGTTTGGAGGGGCCACAAAATTATTTCATTGATCACTAGTTCGCACAATGGATAGACGAATTGAATCAATGAGGTCTTGCACAAGATGTTTGAGACACTTGGAATGTTTCGTGTCATGTCCATTTTGTCAATGATAATGGTAAAAATTATTTGATTTAAAGCTTAGAGGTAAAGGCTTATTAGGTTTGGGTATTCTAATGGGAGGTAAGGTAATCATTTGCTGGTTTAACAGTTGGTACATGGTATTATGAAGGGTGTCAGGTAAGGGAGTGAATTATCTTTTTGGATCTCCATAACTAAAGAGTACTATGTATTTGATAGCAGAAACGTCGTTATTGAAAATCTGAGTTGGTTGTTGAGGGGAGTTGAATTGAAGGAACCCTTTATTTTGTTTTCTAAAGGGTTGGGAATTATTTTGGTGCACAGGATCAGATCTCTCGATTCATCTATAAATGGACTTTGTATCTCAACTATAAACTAAATTTTGATAATCGCGAAGGGCAGTATACAAGTGCATGAAGAATGGGAATTTTATCATGGTAAACTTATCTTGAATCTTAGGTTTCAATTTTTCTATGAACATGTTTTGAAGGTGTGGGTCAGGGATCTCAACATCGACCTGTGAATAAAGCAACTGATATCATGAGATAAAGGAAATTATCTTTTCATCTGAGTCCTTTTCCTTACATCTCATCAAGTCAATCAATGTCAGATTGGGACTCATATGCACTTGGTAATGGTTTATAAATGTTGAGAAATAATTTCATTGAATGAATGAATCGAGTTATTCGATAAAGAAGAGAACTACTCCAATGAAGTGTCTTTTAAGGTCCTATGAAATATCTTTGTCAATAGTTTATCATCAAGGTAAATGTCACTACATTGGGCAGTGTAGGAATTAACATGGTTAGAAGGATCTCCCTTCCCTCCATATTTATCAAATGTAGGCACTTGTACAGCTTATGCCATTAGTGTTCATAATATATCCAAGGATAATTGATTTATTTTGACATAATATGTGGGAGGCTATTTTCATTTTGCTTTATGGTAGAAACTTTCTTTTGAATGGATGAAATGGTTTGGAAAATTTGATTTATGAGAAGGTCATTGCTTGTGTTATGAGATGGAAGTGAAAGTGGTGATGGAGTGTATGTGTTTGTGGGACAAGTGAATGTAATACTTATAGGTGGTAAAGTAGGAGGAGATATAACATGGATGCCACATATGAACTAGGCATTCTAGTTGGAATACCCAGGAAAGGAATCACATTACTAACTTGTTGCATTTTTGTGACTTGAGTAGGGATGTTGAAATGCACAAGACAACTCAGAGGGGGGTGAATTAGTTGTATCAAATATCTTTACTTATAAACTTAATCATTTTATCTTAGCTTCAATTTGCTATTAAGAGTAGACATGAAATGCAAATAATAGATTTAAAACACCAGAGACACCAAATTTATGTGGAAAACCCAATGAGGGAAAAACCATGGTGAGGATTAACTCACAATATAGTAGTAATGCAATACAATATACAAAGGCTCGCTACCAAAGGGATCATTTCCTAGATACAAAGACTCACTTCTTAAATTTGAGGGCTCACTGCCTTGTGAAGGACTCATTGTATAGAAAGGAGGCTCTCTACCTACATAAAATAAACAAAAGAGATAAATGAAGATCCACCGATACGGTTGCACACATTCACAACCTGATCAAAAGATTGTAGATACCCTCAACTCACTACTCTCAAGAATCTAACACCTTAAAGTAATATTTCCTCAATTCACTCTTCCATTCTCTTATTTTCACACTTGTTCTCACAATTAACTCACTTTCTCGATTCGTGGATAATGGATGGATGTATATGAAATTTTGCACATCTTAATTTTATTTTATACCAACTTCAACCTTAGAAACATTCACCAAGGTGAGCTATACAATTTCAAATTACAAATTCAAACTAGGTCTGATAGTCAAAATTCTTGCGGTGGATAAGAATGAGAGAGGACCAAATACATATTTAATTTAGGAGCCAAAAAACATCTTGAAGCTCACACATGCTTTCTCAAATTGATGGAAAAGCCAAGTGTAATGTGTAAACACCAGGTCGGCCAAAACTAATGAAAACACCAATGATCTTTGAAGTACACACATCTCGAGCAAGATACTCACACATTTATTACTCAACATGCTTCACCAGTCATTTTACCATCTCTAAGAACACATTAGATAAATCTGCAACATTAACAACAAACTTCATTTATAGAGAAATCTTCACCAGTCCAACTGGATCAAGCGAAAAAAACACAGGAGCTCTAGAATAGGTCTTCCAAACCACCAAACCACTAGAAATTTTGTCAAAACATACAAATTAACTGAAAGAGTCATCTCCCAAATCCACAAGATGTGAAACCAAATATCAGAGGACTATGGAGCAAAAACATTTGTCCCACTCCACAAACCACTACTAATGGAAAACCAGTTCAAACACAAGTGAACATATCTTCTACTCTCCATCGACTCAGAAGATTAAACTTGAAATATATTATCCTTTGAAGCATATGAAAACACCTAAAAATCTACATAGGCATAGGATCAATATAGAGAATATGTGGAGTACAATACTAGAGCATAGTTCAAACACACTTCAATACTGCTTTCATTATTTCTTCAAATTTTCTCAAAAGCATTTGGAAAATACACAACTTACTCAACCTAAACTGTGTTGAAATCAATGAAAACATTAATGATAACACCACCAAACACATCCATAAGTGAAACAATATCCCCCTTTGTCATTGATGGAAACACATGATGTGAAAAACTATCAAAGATAGCATACATGATATTCAAAAGCAACAACCTGCCAAACATAAAATTTTCACATGATTCTCTCTCCCCCTTTAACATCAATGGAAAATGAAATTATTGCAATATAAATCTTTGGTCACTCCCGTTTAAGAGTACACCCACATCACCTATTGCAACAAAGCACTTCACTAATCCCCCTGAGGAGTAGACCTCAATCATCAGTCTAGAACAAAAGAGTTTGTTAATCCATTGGACTGATGCACCTCTATGTGCACTTAGTTCAAAGAAGGAGGGGCAGTAACCCCTAAATTCCTTCTAAGATACTCAAAAGTATCCTTCGAAGGGGCCTTATTGAATATGTCTGCAACTTGCTCTTTGGTAGGTACATAGATTCAAGTTTAACTTCATTCCTCAATACCTTCTCCCTCAAGATGTGATACCTAATGGATATGTGCTTTGTTATAGAATGCATCACTAGATCCTTTGAAATGTTTATATCACTTCTATTGTCACAAAATATATAAGTAGGTTCATCACTTACGACACCTATGGCCATCAAAGTTATCTTCATCCAAAGTACCTGTGTACAACATGATGCTACTACAATATACTCTTCTTCTATAGTAGATAAAGAAACTGAATCTTTTTTATTGCTGAACCATGAAATTAATATTCCTCCAAGCAAGAATACACTGCCACTTGTAATTTTCTGGTCATCTATACAACTGGGCCAATCTGCATAGGTGTAGGCATTAAATGTGAAATAGTTTTCCTCGGATACCATAGTCCATAGTCTAAAGTTCCTTTAAGATATTTGAATATCCTCTTTATAGCTGATTATGTTCTTTCTTCAATTTTGGTTGAAATATTGCAACTAAACATACTACATGCATGATATCAAGTCTAGTAACAATAAGATACAATAGTCCACCAATCATGGATTTGTAAATTCTCTAATAAAATTTAGCAGATTCATCATCCTTACTCAATTTACATCCAGTTCCCATAGGGGTACAAACCAACTTGGAGTCATTCATTCAAAACTTATTTAACAATTCCTTAACAAACTTATATTGTGAACTGAATATCCCTTTGTCATTTTGATTTACTTGAATTCCAAGGAGGAAATTTAGTTCAAAAATCATAGACATTTCAAGTTATTTTTGCATTTCTTCAACAAATATCTTACGCATACCTTCCATTCCACCAAATATGATGTCATCAACACATACCAGAACTATCAATATCTTATCTTTCTCAACCTTCAAGTAAAGATTGTTGCCTGCAAACCCTTTTCTGAATCCTTTCTTTGTCAAGTATTTATCTAGTCTTGCATACCAAGCTCTAGAAGCTTTCTTAAGTCCATATAATGCCTTCTTTAACTTACAAACCATGTTTGGTCTGTCTCATCATTGAAAACCTTCTGGTCGCTCCATATATACTTCTTCTTCGAGTTCCCCATTCAGAAATGTAGACTTGACATCAATTTGATATACTTTGAAGTCTTTATGAGCTGAAAAGGACAAGAACATTCAAATGGCTTCCATTCTTGCTACAGGTGCAAAATTTTATTCAAATTCAAATTCTATTCCTTCAACCCGTGAATATCCTTTACATACGACTATTTCTTTATTTCTTATCACTTCACCATATTCATTCATCTTGTTTCTGAATACCCATTTTGAACCAATTACATTCTTGTTTTTAGGTCTAGGGACTAGTTCCCATGTTTCATTCTTCACTATATGTTGTATTTCCTCTTGCATTGCTCTAATCCAACTTTCATCATCACATGCTTCATTCATAGTCTTAGGTTCTATATTATAAGTTAAACATAAGTTTACCTCGACCACTTTTATTCTTGTCTTCAGTCCACATTTTTCTCAAATTATTTGTTCCTCTAGATGATTTTTTTGAACATATTTAGGAGACTTAGATGTAGGTTCAAAAGTTTCTTCCTATTCATCACTTTTTTCTTTTTCTTTTGTTTCTTCCTCTTGTATTTGCACATAGACTGTATCATCAGGTTCAACTTAAGCTATTTTCACTAGTCTATACATAGCTTCGTCAACCTTTACTTTAGTACTTTGAATTATTTTCCTCAATCTCTTATTAAAACATCTATAAGCATTGCTATTATTTGAATATCCAAGGAACAATCCTTCATCACATCTAGGATCAAACTTTCCAATATTTTCTTCATCTATTCTAATATAAAATCTACTTCCAAATACCTTAAAGTATTCAATAGTAGGAGTCTTACCAATCCATAACTCATAAGGGGTCTTAGTGTTGTTTCCTCTAATCTGAACTTTGTTAGGAATATAAACAAAATATGAATTGCTTCTCTCCAATACACATTAGGAACATTTTCTTCTTTTATCATAGTTCTTGTAGCTTCTTGAATATTCCAATTCTTTCTTTCCACTACTCCATTCTTTGGAGGGGTTCTAGGAGCAGAATAATTTCCTTTTATGCCATGTTCTTCATAGAATGCATTGAACTCACAAGAAGTAAACTCTCCACCTCTATTAGACCTTAAGCATTTGATTTTTAAGTTTACCTCATTTTCTAATCTTTCCTTGAATACATTGAATCTATGAAGAGCCTAAGCCTTTTCTCTAATAAATGTAAGCCATGTCATCCTAAAGTAATCATCAATTAAGAGCATGAAGTACCTATAACCATTTAGGATTATTGTTCTTGTCACACCACAAATTTCTGTGTGGACTAATTCTAGCATTCTTGTATATGATTGATCCTTTCCTTTCAAACTATTTCTTGTCTATTTTACCATCTGACAACTTTTGTAGATTGAATTTGAAGGCTTTTTGATTCTAGGTAGATCTCAGACAACTTCCCTAGAACTTATCCTAACCAAATTATCAAAATTCACATGTCCCATCCTTTGGTACGAAATCCAACTCTCATTAATTTGAGAAACAAAGCACTGACCATATCCACCTTTAAGTTGATATGTGTTTCCATGAGTTCTTCTTCCAGTTGGTACCACAGCTCTAGATTCTTTCGTGATCTCACACATGTTACCCTAAAACACAAACTTAAAACCTTTGTTTCACATTTGTCCAACACTTAAACGATTATGCCTTATACCCTTTACATAGTAAACATAATTAGTATTATGTTTTCCATCAAAACTAATTGTTCCTTTACCAATAATCTTAGCACTAGAGTCATCTCCAAACATGATTATACCTCCATCATAATTCTCAGTTTTAGTGAACTTACTCTTATATCCAATCATATGATTTGAACATCTGATGTCAATTAGCCAAATGTATCCATCTTGTCTGGCATGAAAATCAATTGCTAGAGTAGCTTTTGTTTTATCCTTTTTGATCTCTAGACCCGATTCCTTTGCACATTTATTTTCAAGGGCTAGAACAAACACTCATCTTTATCTTCCTCAAAGTAAGATTCATCATTAGAAATTCTTGTATCTTCTATGACATAATACAATTTCTTGAAATTCTTATCCTTCTTATCTTTGTAATTGTTATTAAAATCCTTATTATTCTTTTGTGTAGCTCTATTAGGACATCTTGATGAATAATGATAAATATTTCCACAACTGAAACACTTAAAGGGTAACTTACCTTTGTATTTAGAAATAGCTTTCTTCAATCTCCTTATGAAAATTTCTTCGGGACATTTTTTATCATCATCATCTAGATCATCTTCTATTTTCATTTCTTTAAAGTTTTCTTTAGTCTTTTTTATCTCTCAAAAATGCGCCCTCGCTATGTTGCAAAACTTAGCTTTCTAGAGGAACACTAGAATGATCCCAAGGTGTGGGTTCCTTATATGAGATCAAACCTTCAAAGAAGGCTGAATTTCTATGGTGTCACCTAAAACTACTGCTTTTACTAGGAAAAGGGATAAGAAGGAGTGCATAAACTGAAACCTACTCCTATGGTGATGCACGAAACTAGTAAGGATTATGAAAAATTTATACTTGCATTACACTTATTTGCAACATGATAGAAAAATGAACTTACACTACCTATTACCATATTTTTTTGCATAAATATTTCATAGAAAGGCCCAAAAACTCAAACCTCAAGGAGGAGGGTAACCTCATAGCTAGAAGTCATTTTGCATTTTATGAAATAATATGTAACCTTCATTAACACACCTATACATAAAGGAGTCAAAAACATGACACCAAATTAAAATGAGGTGAGGAATCTCTCACATATAACTTGATTAATCATGATGAACACACAATAATGCACTGAATAAGAAGGAAAAAAATTGTATTCACAACATCCAAGGTATTTTTGGTATATCATATTCCAAAGACTAAGTTACATCGTATGCACAAGTCTGTCAAAGGACTTCCAAGAGTCACTAAGTACAAAAAATGCATAAAATAAGAACTGAGTACAAATGAGTGAAAAAATCAACTATATCCAACAACCCAAGTGGCTCCACAAAAAAATGATCTAGAATCTTCACTCTCATTAGCCTCCAAAGAGCCTAAAATATAGCACCTGAATTTCCTCCAAATGAGCTTCCAATGAATGAAAAATTCAAACTTCACTTGATCAAACATGATGACACACCAAACTACCACCCAAAAGCTACTATTTGTTCAAAAAAGTAATTAAACACCCCTATATTCCCTCCTCATGCTTTCAAACCTCTCATAACTCCCCTATATGTTTGAATAAGGATAACTCCAATCATATATCCTTCATGACTTGGAAACCAACATAGCAAAAAATCATGATAAATTATTTTTGCATTTAACAACAATATTTAAACTAGTGATTTATAATGCATCACTTAGATAAATGTTTACATTATGGCATGATTGCTAAAATTTTTCTAACATATGCTTGAATACCTCCCTATTCACTAGTCATAGACACATGGTGAGGCACTAGTTTGTTCTACAAAATTTTAATATAAAGGTGAAAACTCACCTTAAGTCATCGGCCTCCATTAGGGTAAAAACCCTAAGTCACAAAACTAAAGAAAAGACATTTAATTTTTCTTGAGCCTTCTCTATCCATTGAGGGCGCCAGCATTGAGTGTTTAATCTAATGCTTCATAGTGATTTTCTAGAGTCTCTCTACGCAAAATTTGTGGATATTTTTTGTTTTTCATCTTCAAGTAAGCTACTATGTATGAATTTTTTTGCATCCTTACCTCAGTATGTGAAAAAAAATAGAAATTATGCTCTAATTTAAAAAAAAAAGAAAAAAAGATGTTTATCTATTGTTTCCTCTCTATGAACTTATATTTCTATCTTGAAAAATTGGTATGTTTCTCTATTCATTTACTCATACCTCCATTTTCCTTTTCATTTTCGAAACACCAATGTGATTCTTTCTTTACCCATGTAAAAAAGACCAACAATATCATAATCCACTTACTATGATAAGATCAAGCAATATTTAAAAATGAATGAGATTTGTTGAGAGCCTGAGCTATTTAAATAAGAGCTATCTCATTCAACCATTCCACAAGAAATGTTGCCTCATGAAGAAACATGATTTCGCAAAAAATATTTGAACCCCTTGCAGAGTACAGGTATAATTCAAGGGCTGCATCTTTTCCATTCCTTCATTAAAACTATCCTTTCACTTGAAAACCCCTGTAACATTTATGTAAGATATGATTTAGATGTATACGCATGGGTATCAGCTATCACCATACCATAGCTTACCTCATGCATGAATATTATGATTTCCTTCATATTTTATAGTTCTTGTGACAATCACTTAATTGTTGTTCATGCCATATTTTTTTTCTTTCTCGTCTTTACAATCTTCATGACCATTATTTGTATGCATGATGATTGCATCAACCTTTTTATGGACTACAAAATTTCATTATTGTTAACTTAATCTCTCATTCTCTTACATATTCATTACCTATGGCCTTCATCCTATAGGCTATTATTAATTGTTGAGTGTCCTTTATTATCAATATTCCACTACTACTGCAACTGAGAATGAGGACTGTAACTACTCCTTAGAGACATGTTACCACTTATTTAGGCTATTATTCATCTCTGAGAATGTTGACCTTCAAACTCCATGCCTTTTGATCATACCATTAATGCTTAAAACATAACTGCGATATGTCTATGATTAGATGATCAATGATTGTATCTTATGAATTTTATTGTATCTTTACATCATTTGCAATGACCGTCCACTTGAAGTATTCGGATTGAGATGTTATAATATGGTCAATTCTCCCCTCAGGTTTTGTGGCATGGATTAACTGCCTCCCGTGGGTCCGTAAAATATGACAGTTGTATTGGGCATTAATAGGTCGCTATTTTGTGCAACAATAACTATCGGCCAACAAGTGGTATCATAGCTAAAGGTGTTGGGTTCAAATCCCCTCAGCTAACACTGAGGGGGAGTGTGTTGGTAGATGGTTAGTGATCCCCTCGATATTTATGACATGGACTAATCACCTCTCATGGATCAGTTAACTCTGACAGGTCGATCATTTGGTGCAACAAAAATTGTGGGCCAACATGAAATTGTTTAGCCATTCTTTTTGAGTTAGACCTATTCGCTCAATGTCACTTTTCATTATGACCGATTCCCATTTCTTGGATTGTCATTTAACTTTAAAGATTTTGATCAAGCTCATGATATGGGCATGCGTCCTCATACTTGTTAATTGTAGACGCACTAGGTGTTATCCCCTATTATTTTATGACAATTATATGATCTCTTTGCCTTATCTCCATATGATGATGGTCTTGGATAAGCACATCTCTTCCTGACAACAACCTAATATGTATTAAATCCTTGTTCACTATCATGAAGTCTTTTTTCTCCACTATGATCACCATAGGAGATAAAAGAAAGACTGCAATATATTGCCATGCAAGAAAAAAAACACTTGGGTATGTGTAGGATCATGATGGGCCAAAAAGTTGCAATATGTAAGCCATATGATGACCCATGTGGATGACGAATTTTTTTTTACCCAAAATTGATGAAACGAAAAGGGTTTTTAGAGGACTTTCTCAGCTTTCACCAATATAAATTATTCTTTACTTTGAATTTAATGAATAATTATTATTCATTTTCTATTAGAATTATGAATAAAGTCCCGATTGATAGGTTGATTGAAAAATATCTATAACTTTCAAACAATATCATATTTTTTGAATTTGGAACATGTGTCACATTCTATGCTTTACATACTTTAGGATTAAAAAAAGAAAAATGAATTTCATGAATTTTTGACCAAGTTAAGGGGGTTAGATAGACGAGCTTTTATATTTTTTAAAAGTTGTAATATAAAAATCATAATTAATTATTTACTTGGAAAAAAATTATAAAAAAATATGCATCACATCAAGGCATGAGTCCTCTACTTATATCTAAAATATTATAAAAAACATTATCATTTTATTTTGGTTAGGGTGGTCAGACAGACACCTACTTCTTATTTTTACCCTGAAATTTAAATACTACTACATTGAAATTTCAAATTTTCACCAAATAGATTTTTTTTTTTTTTAAATAAAGGTCTAGTAGTTTAGAAACTACATTCAATTTTGTACAGATTCTATTTTTATATTTTTTTGAAATAATATAGATGACTTATTCAAATTTTTACGTGAAGTTGTCTAACTCTGATTTTTTGTCTTTTTATTGCCACTTAAGGGCTTGTTTTTTCCATGATGATCCTACACATACCCACTTATAATAATTTATCTTGATAAATTGTGACTATAGTTTAATTGGGTCAACCATTCATGATTTACTTATTTGACAGTATGTCCTCTATGACAGTGACCATTAGGTCACTACTATAAGATGTGTATGGTTATCCAAGTAAATTCTAAGGTGATTACCTCAATTCAATGTCTGATTGAAACAAAACATCACAACAATCCTGAGCTCTACCCTTATGGGAGCCCATTTTACCCCACATGTTTTTCAATAGATCAGATTAGAAGAATAATTTCACCTATATATGCACATGAAGCAAGCATGTTAGGAAACCAAAGCATGACTCAGATGTGTATGATGACTCTATTGTTTCCCTAGACATCTAAGATTTTCAAATTTGTTCAAATGTATTTGGAGATTAGCTTATAAATTTATAGGTGCTTGTATATGCAATTTGAGAAACCTTCATTACTCTAACAACATTTTACCACTCAGATGGAGGGACTAAGACATCAAAAGAGCTAAGGTGGAATCGAAGTAGCTTGGGAGATTAGACAAAGAAAGGAAGCTACACTGAACCAGTCATTCAGACAATGACTTCTCTCTTTCCTTATATGTACATTCTATTTTTTTTTATCTATCAATGTATATGTTTTTCTTTCATTTAAATTGAACAAGCTAGACTCAGAGCTTGTGTGAGACATATTCATTCTATTATGAATAAAGACAACTCTTTTCATAAAAGTCTTGTATAAACATTTCCTATGTTACATGCATCTGTCTAAATGCAGTAATCTAATATTCATGTAATCTTTAAATTTCCTTTTATTCACTTGAATGTAATATAGGGAAGGAATAATAAATGTACCTCTCATTAGTTTTAAATCAAAGAGCTCTACCTAATTGAGTTTCTAGTGAAATTTGGTCACATTTCTGGGGATATTTTTTGGTTCTTTTCTTGCTAAACATGAAGACCAGTTGCCTAGGCTTGTCCATTGGGTACAGAGTCACTTAGAAAACTAAAAAACAAACCTTAAAAAAAATTGCACATGGCTATAACTCAAGGATACTGGTCAGAAAACCTAGATACTTATTGAAAACAAAAAACGAAAAAAAGGAAACTACCTAACTCTTCTTATAAGCACTTAGGGAATTAAAACTGCAACTAAACTGAAACATACTCTAATGTAATCTAACCACTAGAGAAACTGATCAAACAAACCCATTAACTAGTTGGGTGAAATAAATTCCCTTTTTGATGACTTTACAATATTTCACATGTTTGTGAGCAGCCTAAACAAAATGGAAAAAAGACAAATGTTCACTTGGTTGTTGCAATATTTCTTGGAAAAAGAAAACATATTCACTTACCTCTTCATACCGATTTTCCATACTACTATTCTAAAATGATGGTAAGCCTGGTATGTTCCTCTTTTGCTGCATTGTCATGGTTGGGTGCAAGCATGGTTGATGGTGCTTCAGTGAACTCCATGCTGGCTAGATGCCTAATTGGGAATCCTCTAGAAATAATGAATTCAGAATTCTACATGTTGCTTTCTTGATGTTCCAAATCATGTGGTTGATCTTCTGGTTCAAAAGGTGCTAGTTCAAATGGGAAAAAATAGGCTTCCTCATGTATCAAAATAGACTTTACATCATCCCAAAATGAAACTATTTCATGAGATAAAGCTTCATGAATGAAAAACTCTTTACACTTCTTAACATCTGGAGGTTGTTCTAGGTCTTGTGTTATCACAAACATATGCTCTCATTGATTTCAGTCCTCGTCCTTGTCAACAAAACAAGGCAGCCCATCAAACAAAAAAATACCAGCCTCTTTTCCACCAAGTTCTTCATGCTCATTTGTCTCTTCTTCCTGGTTGGGAACACTTGATTACAGGTCATCCAACTTTGAGCAAAACTGGTCTATGATATTTTTACATAAAACTTCATCAAATCCACTATTGATCTCTAAAATTTCTTTATGACTGTTTTCTTAATTAGTCAAGTCAAGACTATTCTCACTTATTTTCTCATTAACCAAGACTTAGTGAAAATGGATATCCTTATTTTTCTTCAAGATCTACTCAAGCTTATAAACTAGTTGCTTAGGTTTATTAATACTATGAAACTCATTCACTTCTCTTATATGCCTTGATTCATCATTCTTAACCAGATTGACAACAAAGACTTCAAGCTCATTCCAAAACAAGTCTACCTCATTATCTTTATGAACTCCTGATGAAAGAAGATTTTTTTTATCTCATTATAACTCTCAACTAGCTCTCTAGGTTCTTCAAAAGGTTCAATTTTTCACTCTTCCACTTGATTCAAAACCCCATTCTTGGTTTCTTGAGCTTCAATCAAGAACTGCTCACACCGTTTACTCTTTTGTTGTTCTGAAACTGTTGTTGGTATGATCAAACTCACATCCTCCTCATCAAGCTAAATAAAAGAAGGTAACTCACCCATCCAAATTATAGAATTCTCTTGTTGCTTAGGCTCTTTAAATATTTTAACCTATCTTCTTGGCTGAACCATTAAAAATTTTCATCATATTTTACCAACCAACGAAGTTGATTGGTTAGAACATTGAAGGATTCATCTGGAAAATGATTTTCTCATTCTATCCTTTTTATGTTCTAATATGTAATTCTTTAGAGCTAAATGCAATTGATTGATACTTCTCATTCTCTCCAAGATCAGTGATCCATCATGATTAATGGGCTTCTCTTCATCAACCTTCTCAATGTCAGAGCATGGTTTCACTTGAATGGTTGGTGGAGAAACCTCGCAGGGTAGAATAGATGGCCCTTTCTTGCTTGGAATCTTAAAGGAAGAAGGATTTTTGGTAAGCTCAACTAGACTTATAGGAAGAGGAGAATGGTTTGGGAACCTAGGGTCCTGACATGAAGATAATCTCTTGAAGCTTGGAACTTCAAGATTGGAATATGTAAGAAACTCACCATGACTGAAACCTGGGATTTTAACTTTAGGAACCTCCCGTTTGACAAGTTTTAGCCTCATTTCTGCATCCTTTGCACCAAACTATTAAGCAATATTCTCATCGAATTTCCTCTGTTTCCATTTCATCTCCTTTTCTCTTTCAACAACCCTCATTTTCTCATGAAAATTTAACAGTCTATCTTTTGTGCTCTTGTCAGCAACCCACAGAAACTGATTTTGAAAATAAAAATGGTCTTCTTGGGCATGGTTATGAGCATATACAGGCTGCCATGAAAATTTAAGGGTGATAAAATATTTCTTCATGAAATATGGTTGTATTCAAGCATTTAAAGAAACTAGAAATTCATTGATCAATGAGAAATTATGCTAAAAATTTGAATCCTGCAAGCACCTAAACTGTTGAAACTAGTAGTCATCCTTCCAGAGTTGACAGGTGTCTTGAAAATATAAGATCAAACCTTCAGAGAAGGCCAGATTTCTATGGTCTTGCCTAAAACTACTAATTTTACTGGGAAAAGGGATAAGGAGTACATAAACTGAAAAGCTTCTACTATGGTGATGCACCAAACTAATAAGGATTATGAAAAATTCAGACTTGCATTACACTTATTTGCAATGATAGAAAAATTTACTTGCACTACCTATTACTGTATGTTTTCTACATAAATATTTCATAGAAGGGCCCCTAAACTCAAACCTCAAGGAGGACGATAACCTCATAGCTAGAAGTCATTTTGCACTTCATGACACAATCTATAACCTGCATTAACACACCTATGCATAAAGGCATCAAAAAAATGAGACAAGGTTAAAAGGGGGTGAGGAATCTCTCACAGATAACTTGATCAATCATGTGGAACACACAATAATGCACTAAATAAGAAGGAAATTTTTCACATATCAACATCCAAGCTATTTTATGTATATCTATAGACATAGAAAATGTATAATTTGATCTGACACACTGGATCTTGATTTACTAACACCATTTCTTCCTGAATCATACTCTCAACTTATGATAGCTTTTTATCTCTTAATTAGATAAATCATTATTTATTTAATTAGGTCTTGCTCCCTTGTTGATTAAATAAATCAATTTAATTTAATTGATCCTTTATCTTTGCTCATTTAAATAATTTATTTTATTTAAATTAAATTTCTAAAGTCCTCTTATTAAATTGAATAAATTAAACATTATTTGATTTAATCTAACATTATCCCCTTAGTTATATACAAAAATAAAATTATTTAATTAATCCTTTCCTCTCAATTCTCAATTAAATTAATTTATAAATTTAAGTCTAAATTGTCACATTTCCTAATTCTTCATTAAATTAATTAAGCTTTGATTAATTTAATCTTAAACTATGTCACATTCTCTAAAGAATGCAACTTGTACAATAAATCATTTACTTTGATTTATTAATTCATCTATTTTCCCTCACATGGCATCAAAAGGGAATATTCCCTCAAATTTGAATTCAAATTTGAATGGGCTTGGTCCTTCGAACAAGGAATTTAATGTCTCTTACATTTCCTTGGCCTTCAGCCAAGTGAAATTAACTCCATTTAGTTCATCCTCCCTAAACATGTCACTTCATCAAATTCAAAATTCAAACTTGCACACTGATCAAAATGTGCTCAACCTTCAACCATTCACATCTTGACAAGTGGCATTTGGCCATTGGATGTTCAATGATCCCACATTTCTCAATTTCATTCATTCTTCCAATTTTAAATCTATAAATGAGATACTCTTCCTCTTATTCTATCATCCACAATTTGAGTAACTTATTATACTCAAATCCATCTTCAAGCATAGCCATTTCATCTATTTTTATCAAATTTTTAGATAGGTTATGCAGGAATTCAACCAACAAAGTGGATCAAATCATCAAAGCTTAAAAATGAGTTGGAAAAGGGTTGATTTTGAAATACCAATTAGCACCAAATCCCCCATGGGATCAATATTTTGCATGCTTAATTAGGATTTCATTGCTTTCTTTGTTCATCTTTTCTTCATTTTCCTATTTTGAGCATTGTAGATGGATTTCATAGGGAATCCTTGTTTTAACTTGCATATGATCTAATAATGTGATTGTTTGTTGTATTTGTGCAGGTATGAAATTAGGGTTCACAATATCATATTCCAAAGACTGAGCTACATAGTATGTAAAATTTCGTCAAAGGTCTGCCAAGAGTCACTAAGTACAAAAAATGCATAAAATAAGAACTAAGTACAAATGAGTGAAAAATTCAACTATATCCAGCAACCCAAGTGGCTTCACCAAAAAAAGGATCTAGAATATTCATTTTCATAAGCCTCTAAAGAGCCTAAATCCTAGCACCTGAATCTCCTCCAAATGAGCTCCCAATGAATGAGAAAGTCAAACTTGACCTTGTCAAACATGATGACACACCAAACTGCCCCCCAAAATCTCCTATTTATTCCAAAAATCAATTAAACACCCCTATATTCCCTCCTCATGTTTGCAAACCTCTCACAATTCCACTATATGTTTGGAAACAAATAAATCCAATCATATCTCCTTCATGACTTGGAAACCAATGTAGAAAAAAGCATGATACATTATTTTGTATTTAACAATAACATTTAAACTAGTGAATTATAACGCATCACTTAGATAAATGTTTACATTATAGAATGATGAAAAAAAATTACCAACATATGCTTTAATACCTCCCTATTCACTAGTCATAGACACATGGTGAGGCACTAGTTTGTTTTGCAAAAGTTTAATATAAAGGTGAAAATTCACCTTGAGTCATCGGCCTCCATTAGGTTGAAAAACCCTAACTCACAAAACTAAAGAAAAAGGCATTTCATTTTGCCTGAGCCATCTTTGTCCATTGAGGGTGCCGCCATCAAGGGTTTAATTTGTTTCTTCATAGTGATTCTCTAGAGTCTCTCTACATGGAATTTGTGGAGATTCTTTTTTTTTCATATTTAGGTAAGCTACTGTGTATGGAGTTTTCTGCATCCTTGCCTTTGTATGTGAAAAAGAATAAAATCGAGCTCTACTTTTTGCAAAAATAAAAAAGTATGTTTCTCTATTATTTCCAATTTTATTGCTGTTTTCTAAACATGGGTATGCTTCTTTCTTTACCCATGTAAAAATGGAAAATAGTATCATAATCCCCTTACTATTATAAGATCAAGCAAGATTAAAAAATGAATGAGATTTCTTGAGAGGCCGAGCTGTTGAAACAAGTGATATCACAATCGACCATTCCACAAGAAATGATGCCTCATGAAGAAACATGATTTGACTAAAAATATTTGAAACCCTTGCATAGTGCAGGTATAATTCAAGGGCTTGATGCATCTTTTCTATTCCTTCATTAAAATTATCCTTTCACTTGAAAAACTCTACAACCTGTATGTAAGATATGATTTATATGTACTCATGGTTACTAGTTGTCATCACACCATAGCTTACCTCATGCATGAATAGTATGATTTTCTTCATATTTTGTAGTTCTTTTGATAGTCACCTAAGTGTTGTTCACACCGTCATTTTTTGCTTTCTCATCTTTACAATCTTCATGACTATTCTTTGTATGCATGATGACTGCATCTACCTTTTTATGGACTCCAAAATTTCATTATTTTTAATTGAATATGTTGTTCTATTACATATTCATTATCATTGGCCTTTGTCCTTTAGGCTATTATTAAGTGTTGACTATCCTCTATTCCAAACATCCCACCACTGGTCCACCTAATAAAGAGGACTGTAACTACTCGTTAGAGATATGTTACCATGTCTTTAGGTTGTTTTTCATCTCTGGGAATGTTGATCTTCAACCAGCTTTCATTTTGATCATCTCATTAATTCTTAAAATATAACTGTGGTATGTCTATGATCAGATGATCTATGATTGTATTTTATGTATTATGTACTGTATCTTTGCATAATTTGTAGTGACTTTCCACTTGAAGTATTTTTACTGAGATTCCTTAGCCATGATTTTTGAGTTAGACCTATTATCTCAATGCCACTTTTCATTATGATTGATTCCCATTTCTTGGATTTTCATTTAACTTTGAAGATTTTGTTCAAGCTCATGATATGGGTATGCGTCCTCATACTTGTTAATTGTAGAGGCACTAGCTGGTATCCCCTATTCTTTTATGAAAATTATATGATCTTTGTGCCTTATCTCAGTATGATTATGATCTTGGATAAGCACGCCTCCTCCTAGAAATAACCTTATATGAATGACTTCCTTGTTCACTATCATGAAGTCTTCTATTCTCCACTATGATCACCATAGGAGATAAAAAAAACTGCAATGTATTTTCATGCAAGAAAAAAAGAACTTTAGATCATATATCATGATACATTTTGATTGTAGTTGAATTGGGATAACCATCCGTGATTTACTTGTTTGATGGTATGTCCTCTATGACAATGAAAATGAAGTCACTACCATAGGTGATGTATTATTATCCCAGTAAATTTTGAGGTGATTATCTTAGTTCAATGCCCGATTGAAACAAAACTTCATAACAATGTTGAGCTCTACCCTTTTGGAAGCCCAATTTACCCCACATGTTGTTATTTAATAGATCATATCAAAAGCATAATTTCATCTATATTTGCACATGAAGCAAACATATTAGGAAATTAAATCATGAATCAAATGTGTATGATGACTCTATTATTTCCCTAGACATCTAAGATTTGCAAACTTGTTTAAATATATCTAGAGATCAAATTATACATTTATAGGTGCTTGTCTATGCAATGTGAGAAACCTTCATTTCTCTATCATTTTACCACTCACATTTAGGGACTAGGATAGGACAGGAGCTAAGGTGGACTCAAAGTAGCTTGGGATAGGATACAAAGAAAGGCACCTACACTTAACCATTCATTCAGGAAATGACTGGTCTCTTTCCTTATATGTACATTCTATTTTTTTTTATCTATCAATGTATATGTTTTTATTCTATTTACATCAAAAAAATTTGTCTCATAGCTTGTTTGAGACATATTCATTCTATTATCAATAAAGACTACTTTTTTTTAGAAAAGACTTGTATAAATTTTTCCTATGTTACAGGCATCTGTCTAAATATAGTATTCTAATATTCATGTAATCTTTAGATTTACTTTTATGCACTTGAATGTAATATAGGAAAGGAATAAGAAATTTACCTCTCTGTAGTTTTAAATCAAACATCTCTACCTGATTGAGATGCTAGTGAAATTTGGTACCAATCTTCTCCTTATCTCTTGAAAATTTTCTCATCTTGAATGCAGTGAGGACACCAAATAGATTCTCATTAGTAAATGCCTTTCGATCATATTGTTCTTCAAGTGTGGATACTTTGTCACTGTAATTTTTTGGTATGATCATAAAAATATTCTCAATTATAACTTCATATGACATGGTACCAACTTGATATTTAATTTATGTTGCTATAAGTTCAACTCTAAGAAAATAACTTGGAATGTCTTCTCCCTCTTCCATTCTCAAGTTCTCAATTTTTTCTTAACAGTTTATTTCCATGAAAACTCTACTCTATCATTCTCTTCATAAATGTCTTTCAACTTTGTCCATACTTCATGAGCAATGGGTAGAGAAATAAATTTTTTCTTTCAATTTTAGATCAATCACTAAAGATAGCATACCTTGCTCTTTCATTCTCTTTAAAGGCTATAATATCATCAATAGAGTAAGGACCAACTACTGGTATCACATACTTTGTTTTCATAACTTTCTAGGTGTTGAAATTTAGTGAAATCAGATAACTTTTCATCTACTCTTTCCAGCCACTGTAATCAAATCCATAAAAAATTGGAATCTACAACTTGTGCACCATCTGATCTACCTCAAGTGGTTAAGCTTTTCACAGAGGAACTAGAGATCTGATACCAATTCTTGAAATGCACAAGACAACTAAGAGGGGGATTGAAACAGTTGTATCAAATCTCTTTACTTATAAACTTAATATTTTTACCTTAGCTTCGATCTATTATTAGGTGTAGACATGAAATGCAAATAATAGAAAGAAAAAACTAGAGACACCACATTTACATGGAAAACCTAATGAGGGAAAAACCATGCTGAATATTAACTCACAATATAGTAGTAATTCATTATCGGATAGAAAGGGTCACTCCTAGAGGGCTCATTGCTCTGATAGAAAGGCTTGCTACCCACATAAAATAAATGAAAGAGATAAATGAAGATCCACCACTATGGTTCTATAGATTCGCAACCTGATTAGAATATTGTAGATGCTCTCAGCTCACTGCTTTTAGGAATCTAACACCTTAAAGTATTGTTGCCTCAATTCGTTCTTAAGCTCTCTTCTTTTCACACTTGTTTGCACAAATTTCTGACTTGTTCGATTTATGGATGATGGATGGATGGATATAAAATTCACCACAACTTAGTTTTATTTTATAGCAAATTTAACCTTAGAAACATTCACCAAAGTCAACTATACAATTTCAAATTACAATTTCAAACTAGGTCGGCTACTCAATATTCCCATGGTGGATAAGAATGAGAGAGGACCAAATACATATTTAATTTAGGACCCAAAAAAATCACTGAATCTCGCACACTTTCTCAAATCGATAAAAAATCCTAATGTAACATGTAAACACCAGGTCAGCCAAACCTAATGAAAACAGCAATGATATTTGAAGTACACACATATCTAGTAAGATAATCACACATGTATTACTCAACATGCTTCACCAGTCATTTTCCCATATTTGAGATCACCTTAGATACATCTACAACATTTACAACCAACTTCATTCATAGAGAACTCTTCATCAGTCCAATCAAACCAACTAGCAAAAACACATGAGATCTAGAACAAGTCTTCCAGAGCACCAAACCACTAGAAATTTTGTTAGAACTCAAAAACTAATAGAAAGAGTCATCTCCAAAATCCACAAGATCTCAAATCAAATTTCAAACGAATATGGAGCCAAAAACATTTCTCCCAATCCACAAACCAATAGTTTTGAAAAACAAGTTCAAACACCGGTGAACATATCTTCTACTCTCCATCGACTCAAAAGCTGAAACTCAAAATATATTATCCTTTAAAGCTTATGAACACACCTACATATTTACATAGGCATAGGATCAATATATACAAAATGTAGAGTACAATACCGGAGCATACTTAGAACACACTTCAATACTGCTTTCATTATTTCTTCAAATTTTCTCAACAGAACTTGGAGACTACATGACTTACTCAGCTAGAATTGTGTTGAAATCAATGAAAAAATTAATGACAACACCACCAAAAACATCCATAATTTCCAAAAGGGATTGAGGCTATTTTTTGAATGGAGGAATTTGAGTTCCTCCTTGGCTTGAAACAGTGTTTGTGGGTAAAGGACAACTAGTGGTTGAGGGAAGATTTTTTCCAAAGATTTGCACTATGTTCTTCAAAAGGTCAAGGCCATCTTCACTTTCAAGTATACAACGAATATTTTCTATTGTACGAATTGTAGTATCTGTAATGTTTTCAAGGATAATTTGATGTTGTAAGTTCACTAGGTTCTCATGAATGTGGATAAGTTTTTCTTGCAGATGCTATCATTCTTTGGTTCAACTTGCATGCTAATTGAAGTCAAAGAGTTACCAAGGGTATTATCCATGCCTACTATACTAGTGTCACTAGTAGGAGTGGAAGCTCTAGATAACCCAAGATCCACAACGATTTTTCTATCATGGGATGACATGATTATGAAACTTATTCTCACTATGGTATTAGCAATAGGACACAAAACACTCATGAAAAGGTGGGGTGAGTGAAAATTCAATGTAAACTAATAAGAATGAAATGCTTATAACTTAAATTTTGGAAAGTAAAACCGAAATGCAGAAGAAACAAACAAAAAATCAAAAAATGAACTATAAATGACAAGAAATGTAGTGCAAAATATGCAAAGGTACTGATTCACCCAAGGTGGTGAATGGATCCAGTTACTATTTTTTTTGAATTTTTTTTTTTAAATTTGAATCAAATTTTATGCTTTTTATGTTTTTTGGTGCAAATCTGAGATGCAAATGCAAAATTTATTAATTTTTAATGAAATTAAATGCAGTAATTCAAGCTAAATATTTGTTTCAAATGCACTTAAAATTAGAAATATGATGCTCTAAATAAATTTTCATGAAAATGAAAAGATGAAAATGGTGACCTCCCTCTTTGGCTTCTAGGGTTTCAGACATAAAAGGGGAGAGGTCAATTTCTTGCTCTTTTCACTCAAGAACAAACCCTTGAGATTCAATGCAAAGGAGATTGAAATATGGAAAAGGGAATGTTATAGGGAATTGAATGATGTCAAATAAGGGGTTCACCACCAAGTGTAAACTTGGAAAAGAGGATGTTTCAAAACACACTGAGATATGCAAATGACCTAGAAATATAATTAAAATCCAATAAGAAGCTATGCGACTAAAATGTGTGCCTCTGGGAGATTGAAGAATGAATAATAGAGATCTAGATCACTAAAAAATCTATTTTTTATGTTGACTAGGACTTATTCACCAAGTTGGGTGAATTAGTCCATTTTTGGGGAAATGTGTAGAAACATGTTTAAGCCAAAAGGGTATCCAAATCTGTAAAAAACTTGTTCAAGATTGTACAATGGTCCTCATTTTCCAATAGTGGCGAATCATTCCACTTCTACTTTCTTGGAAGTTCTGAAGTGAATTTTGTGCCTCTTGGTCTAGTCTTCTCTTTTTGAGTAGTCTCTAGATCCGAATCTACAAAATACCACTTGTAGGTCTTCTCCAAACTTCTCCAAGGTTGAGTGACAACTTTGACAACTTTAGAGACTTAAAAAAATTTCTCCAAATTTTCTCCTTGATAAATTTACAACCTAGACCTATAAATCACACACAAGAAGAGTGAAAAATGTTATGTGGTTAGAGAATAGGAGTTTGCCTTGGTCAAACCTCTTGTATGTAATTAAACCTTGAAATGAAAGAAAATGTAAATGTAGAATGAATGAATGAATGGACAAAAGTTAATGTTGAAACTCACAAAACCCTAGCAATAAGGTGTTGCAATTATATTTGAAATGGTTGCAGCAGATGTGGTTCTTAAATCTTACTTGATGTTGATAGATCTTGAATGCAATGCTTGCTTGAATCATGAACTCTACATCGCAATTGTTAGCATAATAAAAAACATGAAGAATATAATCTTTGACATAATGATTGATTGTTGAAGAATTCTCTTGAATGCTTGGTAATCTGTCTTTGAATTCCTTGAATTCTCTTGCTCAAATTATCTTGTGAAATTAATTTTATATAAGGATTCTCTAACAAAAGTCTTAGGTAAAAATAAGTGAAAGAACCTTGTATTTATACTCAATTATGCAAGAATTCTTGAAATTAAAACACTACAACATGACATGAGATCTAGGAGAATAAAATCTTGCCATAAATTTCATTTAAATTTGAATTTTTCTCACATAGGACTCATTCACCCAAGGTGGCGAATGAGTCCCATCACACATAATGTATGGACAAAAACTGAAAAATTGTCCAAAAATGTGTGAAACCTAGATCGGCGCCACAAATACATAGGTGGGACTCATTTGAACAACGTAGCAAATAAGTCCCAAACACTAAATCTTGGCCACACAAGCTATAAACACCTGAAATTTGTTTGGTTATTGATTGGTGTTGGGATTATCCTCAAAAATATGCAATAAATGAGGCTTGTGGATGCAAAATAGGAACAAATTAAAGAATAAGAAAGCCCAATTACTAATGATAAGCCTAGAGGAATGTGAAAGTGTGTTACAAAAACTCACAACATTCAAAATAAGGTAAGATTAAGATTGATTATGATTGAAATTATGTTCATTATACTCATTTAACTGGTAAAACACTAGAAAAGTGTGAAAGTGTGTTACAACATTTTACAATACCTTTGCAAGGTACTGTTAAATATATTAGTTTACAATGGCCCAAGACATAGTTTGAATGTGTTATCCACATCACAACAATAAATCAAGGAAAATTTAATCCAAAATCTGCAAGGAGGGCCCAAATGAGTGTGAAAATGTCAAAGGACTCTTTTTTCGACACTACAAGCCCAAACCTATTGAACCTATTAGATCTCATGAGTTATTCTTTTTCAAATCATATCAAAAATTGAAGGAAAAGAATGTAGCAAAATTATCCCTTAACATTATGCCTCAAATTATGATTAGGCTACCTATCCTCGACAAAACCATGATTGAACCTAAAGCCCTTCAAAATATCTAAGAGAAGTCTATTACTAATAATTCACCCACTTCCTATGAGATACCACGAGACAATAAAAATAATCTTGTTGTGCCTCCCAAATTTTAAAAAGTTCACAAAGCTAAAGAGATAGTGGTTGACCAACCTCTTATGGCTCCTTTTATTCCTCCCTTAAGAGAAGAGAAGAAACCTATAGCTGATAAAACCTCTTGTACACAAACCCTACTTGAAAATAGAATGAGAAGAAATCCAAATGATAGAGAGTGTAGGCATAGAAGTTGTGTTATTGCTCATTTTTTGCAAGAAAAAATAATAACATAAAAAATTGAAATCCAAACTTGTCTCTATCAAGGCATGAGGTCCCTTTTCCCTCATCGTAGCATAAACAACAAAAAAATACTATGGGCATTATCATTTGACCTTCTATTGTGGTTAATTTAGATGATGATATTGAAATTGCTAAGGTTGACAAGGAAGTGCATAATGAATTAAATCAAATTTCTTCCTCTTCTATGATCTTAAAAGATGATCCTATTAATAAGAGTGTTGAGCTTTTTGTGTGTCCTAGTTTGGAACTTGATGTTGTCCCTTTGGCAAATTGTTTGCCTACATAATGTGATCCCCTCATAATATTATGTTTGATGTATCTCTCTCTATTTTTTTATTCCTCTATTTCTACCTAGATTTTCTATATGTCATAAATATTTATCTTTTTCATGTGTCTTGTGTTTTCCTTTTGGGTATGATGCAAGGAATGGAGACATTTAGGTCTCCTCCATATTGACCCAAAATATTTTTTTGTTTTTTCTCTCTATGTGTCATTCTTCCCATTCTATGAGTATTTGGGGAATGATGACATTTTCAAGTTCTATAACAAAATCATAGAAAAGATATACTAACCCAAATTTGTAGATCCATTATGTGTTTTTAGGGGCAAACCCTCCTTCCTTTTTCATGATGTAGCTTCATTTCCAGAACTTATGACTTGACATAAGGCTTCCCAAGTAAGCTCTCATGTATTAGGATTAAATATTGGCTACTTTAAAAAACTTATTTGAGCAAGGTTGTAGCAAGTTCTATAAAGTGGGAGAATACATTGATAATATCTTTTGACATTTCTTATGTTTCATGGTGCAATTTTTTTTCTTCCTGTGATGCATCCTTTTCTTGGTGGTGCCATTGCATTTTATTTCATCTAAGAGTGTGATATTTCTTAGTGTATTAATTTCCTCTTAGTTGTGATACAATGCACTACATTCCCTAGGTTGCAAATCTTTTCATTTTTGTAGTGTAGAAAAAGTGTCCTTTTTCCGCACTTAATTTGGGAATAATTAATATTAAAATGAGCATAATGTTTCCTTGATTTAGTGTTGTAATGTGTTTTACAAATTCAGATCAAGTTTAGTTCCCCTTTTTTACTAAATGGACTTAATTGTGCCTTTTAGGGTGGTTCGAAGTGTATCCTTATACATTCACATTAGTCTAGGGCTTTATTAATTGATTTTGGTTAATTGACCCTAATTGTCCTCTTTAATTCAAATCCAAGCCTATCTAAATACAAATTTTGAAGGATAAGACTTTACATTCATAAATTCCATTACACAAAACTTAAATTTGGAAGATATGTGTCCTATTTAAGTGACCTAGGGCTCATTTTCCATAGGGCGAATGGGTTCCCACTTAGTCAAATGACCCTATTTTTACATAAAATTTCACCTTATCTAATGTGTGTCCTAGGAAAGTGCCCTAAGACCCATTCACCACATGGTGAATGGATCCTCACTTACTCCTAGGATCCTTATTTGAAATATGTTTTTGGTGGTATTTTTATGATTTGAAATCTAGAATTCAATGTCTACTTGTGATATTTGAGTTTTTGGGAATTAATAATCACTTATGTAAAAATACAAGTCTATTTAACTAAGTTTCATCTAAGAAATCCTAGATCTTTGGAAGTAATCAGAATTAATTTCAAGAGAGAATTATAGAAGCATTTAAGAGAATTTTTGAAGGCATTCAAGGGAAAATTTGTAGAACATTATTCCAGCAATCAAGATTCCATTTTCATATAAAAGATGTATTACATCATGCATGTTGTTTCATCTAATATGTTGATGTAGCATTCAATATCAATTCAAGCATATTCAAAGGAATTTTTCTAATCAATTCCATGATTAAGATCTGCATTCATTAAGACCACTTCATTCTAGTTTGCAGATTTATCCAACATTCAAATAAGGTGTGATGAGTTGTGAAATTGTGTTTTTTCATTCATCATTCCTTTCGTGCTTTTATTTATTTCAAGGTTTAATTACCCAAACAAGGTTTGAACAAGGAAAACCCCTATTCCCTAACAAACAACAATTTTTTCTCTTTGATGTGTGATTGTAGATTTTAGGTTGAAGATAACTTGGAAAGAAAAATTTAAGAATGTAGAAAAGTTTTCAAAGGTACAAGAAAAGTTATCAAATAATAGAAATTGGTGTACATTATTTATTTCTATATTTTCTGATAGTTCTCAACTAGAATTCGACAGTGCGGACATTGAAGAATATAACTAGAAACTGATTTTTCAGAGCCCTATGCAAGATGCACTCACCATAGGGAAAATGAGTCCTCACTGAGGTTTGAAAAATAAAATTTGGTGAAAGGTAGTTACTATTTGACCCTTTCCAGATCTTCCTTTTGATTGGTAATTAGGTTAGATTTAATTTATGTTACTCATCTGCGTATTATAGCTTGCATATTGAATGAAATTAGAGTGAAATAGGTGAATCATAATGTTTAATTTTTCCAGACCTATATATTCCCCCTTTTTATTTTTGTCACCCTGACCTTTTGAGCATTGTAATTTTCTAATTTTGGAGTCCTCTTTCACCCTAGATTTAGATCTTGTATTCATTTCTAGTGATTTGCATTTAATTAGGTCTCATTTAGGGTGTCTAAATTGCTTTAAACTTTGCATCTCATTAAAGGTTTTAGGATTACATATTTTTCCTTCTCAAAATCTAAAAAATAACAAGAAAATAGACATCTTGCATATCATTTACATCATATTTAGTTGCATTTGAAAATTGAAATAAAATTACATATCAAAATAGGTTTTCTAAGTTATCATTTTTTTGCATTTTCTGCTTTAATTTCACATTGCATCTTACAAAAAATCAAACTAAAACTTCTTATAACAAATTAGAAACTGAAAAACAATATTAAGACTTAGAGGATGGCATGCATGAGTGGGAAATAGAGCAGTCAGGGGATTTTGAATTCCTTTGTTCAAGATGGGGATGGTGGTTCAAACTTGGAGGATGATGATGATGTATTTCAACTATTCGAGCATTTGTGTCTTTGGCCATTTGCTAGGGAATACTTTTGTGGTTTCTCCTAGATGTTTGGTTGTGTTGGGTTGGTGTATTTCACTCTTCTGCCTTGGATTGTGGATTATGTGCTTTGTCCACTTTATTGAATTTGGAGGCTTGTGTTTTTAGGTCTCCATTGGTTTCCTATCGATATTTGTGAGCACAATTGTATGCTATTGGTGTGCTCTCCCTATTCAAAGCTAGTTATGCCTTGGCTTTTGTATAGCTAGATGGCTCTCAGCATTGTCCCCTCTGTGACTTGGCTTTGTGAATTTTCTGTTGTTTTTGGCTTGACGTGACTAGTAGTTGGTCTGAGAGTGTTAGTGATTGTTTTGGGGATTGTTGATTTCACGTTCTTGGGATGGTGTGACTCTATTCTTTCCTCCTTTTTTGTTGGGTGTGGCCTCCTTTGTTTTACTATTCATGCACATTTGGGGAGTGATTTTACTATTTCATTAGTGTTTTTATTCTCTACTAGTTTGTCCCTCACTATAGAGGGATGATCTTCTATTGGTACTTTGGGTTTTGGTCTGATGCTTGTTCCTAGCTGGGGCTTCTTCTTTGCCTTTGGGATCTC
Source organism: Sequoiadendron giganteum (assembly GCA_007115665.2). Taxonomy (NCBI): domain Eukaryota; kingdom Viridiplantae; phylum Streptophyta; class Pinopsida; order Cupressales; family Cupressaceae; genus Sequoiadendron; species Sequoiadendron giganteum. The sequence goes on along the minus strand of CM021104.1, from coordinate 563,117,191 downwards.
CTCTCCTATAGTTTGCATTACCTTATGTTTTCCTAAGTTTGAGTGGTTGAGCCTCTATTTTTTTCTGCATCCTTTCTTTGCTATTCTCTAGATCTTGATTGGGGACCTTTGTAACATTGACATTCACAAAATATTGGGGCTATACTCTCTGAAACTTGGGCTCTACTCGTGGTGCCCTATTTTCGTTGGTCATTTAGAGATAGGTTCTTTTTTTGCCAGTCTGGTGATTAGGGGTTGTTTATGTAAGATCCTCTTGCCATTGGGTCTTTTCTTGGTTAATGTTGGAGAGGCTATTTTTATTCATATTGGTGCTATCCTTGAAGTCATTTTGGAGTGGCTGAATTTTTTTGGTTTTCCAGTTCAATGTATGAATGGAGTTGTGGTGAGTGCTAAGGGTTCCTTGAATCCCTTGTTTTTTCACTTTATGGTTCTAATGGGGATTTTTTCATTGTCCATATTGGTGGTTCTATTTTGGTTGAGGGGTTTTTTCCCTTTGGTGGGTGGTCTTGCCCAAGATTCTCTATTGGTTGAGCTGCTTCATATTGCTTTCTTGTGTTACTTGCTACTCATGTTGCCTTGGGATGAGGTGGGATTTCATTCTACCAGAGTGTCAACTTCCTAATAGGTGCTAAAATTTGGGTCTCCTATGGAGGTGTAGCCCTCTACTATTGAGGTTAAGATGGTTATTGTAGTTGAAGTGGGTTGTCCCATTTCTTTCTGCCAGTTCCTTTTGAGGTGGAGCTTTTCTGGGTAGGAGATTGTTGGCTCTCATAGTTTTGTTCTTCATTTCATAATCTCTTGTAGATGGGAGCTCTCTCTTATTGAGGTGGAGATTCATTTGGTTCATTTGGTGGTGTGGTGCTTCAAGTTGGGGTGATCCCACATTACTAGTTTATGAATTTTTTCCAAACTAGACATTGAACTAACTTTCTCTAACTAAATCTTTACTCTTAGGCACCTATAGCAGCTAAACCTTGACAGATTTGAAGATGATGCAAACTATTGATTTGTGAAAAAAATTCAACAGATTCTAAATATTATTTTTTCAAAAAATTTGGAATCAAATTCCACTTCTTTCTTCATCTCCTTCGAAAACTAGTTTTTTTCAATAAACACCATTTTTAAGGAGTGATGCTCACTATATACAACATAACCATTTTTCCATGAAGGATAAAATTCTAATTTTTTTCAAATTTATATTTTTAACTATGATATATACCACTTTAATTTAGTTTCATAGTGTTTTATTGAATATTTTTACATTAATCAAGGTTTAAAGTCAAACAAATAACAATTTCGACTTGGACGAACTATATACAACATAACTTTTTTGTATGTATAAAAATTAAAAAAAAAAATTGTTGGATCAAGGATTTTAATATGTAGTGCACTGATATTTTTCAAAATTTGTTTGTGATAATTTTCTATTTTTCCACATGTGCAAAACAGAGAGCTTGATTTTTGGTGAAAAACCTACATTCACAAGAAATAAGAAATAAATATAATAATTAAATTAAATTTATTTAAAATTATACTTTTTGGGAAGTTTATAATAGGTTAAAAGCACAAAGTTGTATCACACTTTATAAAGGAAAAAACCATCGGTGATCCAACTTTTAAATTTGAATCACTAAAAAGTGGCATATATATTTTGAATTTTGAAATGATGTAAATTAGTAAAATATGTATTTTTTAGTATATTTTATGATTTTATTTTAAAAATAAATCAAAATATTATTTTAAACAATTTTTTAATAAATTAACACTAGAATTTAGTTGCTGATAAAATGATGGAAAATGAAGTTGCATGGGACGCCAAACTTTTTATAGTAAATTTTAATTTTTTCTTTCAAATTTTGTGTGTGTATTTATAACTTGAAACTTTAGTGCATGGATATATTTTTTTCCAATTCTGATAAATATATATTTTTAAATAAATATTAAAATGTGTGTGACTAAAAAAATAGTTGTTTCCATAAGATGTCAACTTTCATAGTAAATATCTATTTGAAATGGAAAAAAAAATATACCATCTTGAAATAGATTCTTTTATCTAGTGTATCATATTTTTTTCAAATTTTTTAATAATTTTTAGTATTAGGAGTTATTGAAACTTCAATTTTTTCAATTTTATTTATTTATTTGGTAAATTGGACTCAAAGTGGTGCTCCATATATTTTTAGCCGTCAATTTTAGTTGAAAAAGTTGTCGAATTATCTAACTTAGCTAAAATGAATCTTACTAGTTGATATGTTTGACCAAAAAAATAATTAGTTAGAAATTCTTAAATTTAGCTGTGCTAATAAGTTGGCTAAAAGTGTGACACAACTTTGTGCTTTTACCTAATAAGGACTATATACTTAAAAAAATTAAATTTCAAATGAATTCACTTGATCCCCCAAAAGGTAAATCAAAAGTGGTTTTATATCATCATTTTGATAGGTGTAAATGATACTTTGTTATAGGTATGGCCTAATACTAGCAAGGTTCTATCTAAGGGGGTTTGATCTAAGGTGGTTTGATAAAATCCTCTTCAATTGGAATCCTTAAAATGGATCTTTTTAAGGCTTAAATCATTATATTTTTTAAGAATATGTGATTTTAGCACAAGTTAGAATCTCGTAGAAATTGTAAACCAGCATTGTGGGATCATTCGTTGGTTATTATTCCTTTGATTTTTGTAGTGCTCATGGACACCCTTGCTGTGAAGGACAAGAGTTCTTATAGGAGTTATTGTTTTAAAAGGGTAGGTGTTTGGAAGGTGTTTCTTGGAGGCCTTTAAGTTCATGTTTTCTTGGAAACCCTTGGGATGGATGGTACTATGGGTTGTTTCTTTTATAACCTAATGGGTGGCTTGCAGGCCTATTATATTAGCTATATGCTCTTAGCCCTAGGTTCCCTCAAGATATTTTGATGGGCTTAGTTATCCTCTCATGGTTTGGGTTTCAAGATCTAGTAAATATTTCTAGTAAGGGTTTGAAGTATATTTTATCTTACCCACCCATGGGGTGGTTGCTATTTTAGACAACTATTTTGGCTGCTAGGAGGGTGGTGTGTTGACTTTTTATGTTGGTTGTAAAGCCTGATTCAAAGAATATTTGTGGTTTGAGTCCTTGTAGGCTTGTTTTACTAGTTGTAAGGCCTTTTTTATTGTGTGGTCCCATTTATTTCTCTTATAAAGGCTTGAGGTATGTCTAGTTTTTAACCCTTGTGGTGACTATTGTTTGTTGTTCTACAACTTTGTTTTGGCCTATTGGCCTTTTCTTCTCGCATTGTTTCTTCTCCTTATTTTTCTATTTTGTTGTTGCATTTTCTTACTGATGTTTTGTCTAGTTTTTGTTCCATGTGTTACTATTCTAATAGCTAAATCTTTCATGATATAAAAGGGTCGATTCCCTTTCAAAATCCTTGCTTACCTAATAAAAAAAAAAAAAAATCTAAAATTCATTGAAAAACACTTAAAAATTAAAGAAAAAATATTTCAAAAACCTCATCAAGGACCCATTCACCATAGACTAAATGATTCATTGATCAATTCATATTATAAATTTATAGGGATTAAAATCTTCATTTTTGCAACTTTGTTTGTTAATTTAAGATTTCTATTATTGTTTACAAAGTTTTGGTTTCATTAATTGCATCATATTCAGCTTAATTTGGTAAATTTTGTGTATTATGTGATTTCAAAATTGCATTTACAAGAATTCATTTTAAGATTTTTGCATAGTGTAATAAGAAAATCACCCTGTTTAGAATCTAAAAATTGCATTTACACATTGAATTCTAGGTCATTACATTGCATTTTAAGATTCTTTCCATTTTGAGTTGGCATTGATTTTGTGAATCTTGTATGATCTTTAGAACTTGGTGTCCAATTAGAAATACTATTGTGATACATATTGTGAGACTCGTATCATCCCACAATACACCATTCACCATGGATCTTGGGCTCTCTAACTCTTTTTCTAGGAGTGTTGATAATCAACCCCTTATGGATCCTAGCATGCATACCTAATTTCCCACGACTCCCCCACCTAAAACCAAAGTTCATGATGTTAAAAACACCATCCCAACCATGACTAATTTTGCTCAATATTTTTTATATACTCAAAGCCAAGGTGGAACATCAACTCCTTCTACAATACCCATTTCCATTCCTACATACACTAGTACTCAAGTTACCACAACCATTCAAACTAATAGAAATTTCAACACTTCCTTAGGTATTTCCATAGGGAATGATTCTAGCTTTGTACATTCACATTTCATATCTCCTTAACCATCCTCCCTGAAAAATATACAATTCACTTGTCCTCCACATACATAGACCAGTCCATCTTATTCACATCCACCTTATAAAAATAATAATGATGCCATCATTAACACACTTTTACAAAACATAGAATCCATTCAACAAAAATTCACAACCCTAAATCATAAGAACAATGGGAAACCTTCACAATACATCAAAACCAACTTGTTATCCCTTGAAAAATTGAGAACACAAATGCCACAAGGTATAGAGCTTCCTAGATTTGAGAAATATGGTGGAAAAGGAGATCCTATTAGCCATGTTTTTATTTACGCATCCCTATGTAGTGATTTCATCTTTGAAGGTAAACTCTTGGCTAAACTCTTCCTTAGATTCTTGAAAGACGCTTCTTTAGAGTGGTTTTCCTCCTTACTGGATAATTGATTTGGTTCATTCAATGAGCTTGTTGATGCCTTTTACATCACTTCCACATTCACATCTATCCCAAGATGATTCTAGCTAATTTAATGATATGAAAAAAAAAGGATGATGAGAAAGTGATTTATTTATAGTGAGATATCAAATGCTTTATCCACAAATAAACATTAAGATTCCTAATTTTGATGTTCAACAAATTTTTGTTGCCATTTTACAAAGAAAAATCCAAACCAAACTTGAGATGTTGAAATTCCCATCCTTCACGTAGCTATGTAGAACCCTTTGTGACTATCCAAATTTAGATTATAGTCATGATGTGATAAATCCTCCTAGTTATCCTAAAAATTCTGAATCTACACCTAAAAAAAGTTACCAACCTTTTAAGAAACCAAATAGGATATTCTTACAACTTCATTCCCCTCAATCGAATACACAATTTGATAAACAATTGGTTGCTATGAAGATGAAAAATGCTTTTGCCTTTGGGAATAGGATTACAAAATTTACCCCTTTCCATGACACCCTTCATAATATCATGTTGCAGCTTGTGGAAAAGAATATGCTTTCCTTACCTCATGCCAGAGCTCTTGATCCTAATAAACCATTACCCACAAACTACAAACATTTTTTTTATTGCCAGCCATCGACAAAATGGACATGATACAAAATATTGTAATCATCTTTAAAATCTTGTGGAAGAACTCATTGATTGTAATAATCTTATAATTGGAGGTGTGAATGATCATGGTAATAATTTTGTAGCTCCTCCTAACCAAAATTGACATATATTTACAAATACCATTTTGAAACACACTATTTCATTTGTCAAATATAGCGACACAAAGAATGATGTGATGAATATTCAAACAGATGATGAGATCCCAAAAGATGAAAATATGAATGAAGGAGTTAAAGAGGTATCATTTATTGAAGCTAAACCTCGTAAGGGCTTAAAAAAAATACTACTTGATATTTCTTTCTCATCAAAAAACAATCAAACATGCACCTAATGGTCCTCTTTACATTCCCGAAAGAACCAATGATAAGCCTAATAATGGGTTATTAATTGATCTCATCTATGTAGAGAACATGATCACTGAAGAATTCCTATTTTTGCATGAACTCTATTAGTATGATATGAAAAACCAAAATTATGGATCAAAACACGTAATGGTTTTTCTTTCCCTTTGATTGGCTCAATAAATCTCCCTTTAAAATTCAAACTAAAAACATTAGAAGTCTCATTAACCATCATCCCACCATCAATGCAATTTTGTGGGAAGTTAGGCTATCCATGGATTTTCTCTAGGAATGTATTCCCATAGATTGTGAATTAATTTTTAAATTTTCCCTTTGGTAATGAAATATTTATAGTGCACCATAGTGGCTTTAATCATGTATCTTCTCTAGGGAAATTTTCATTGCATTTCTTTCGGTATGAGCCTATCTAACCTATTAGCCCTCATGAGAACTAATTTTTAAATCACATCAAAATATTATGTCAAAGTGCATAGTAGAATTATCCCTTACAAAACATGCTACAACCCATGATTGAGCCACCTATCACTAACAAAACCATTATTGAATAAAATTCCCTTCCAAATATCCAAGAGAAACCTATGAAAAATCCTACTACCATTTCATATAAGAGACCACAAGATAACCAAAACAATCTCATTGTGCCTCCTAAGATCAAAAAAGTTTACAAACATATAGAAAAAGTGGTTGAAAAACCTCTCATGGTTCCATTCATTCCACCCCTAAGAGAAGAAAAGAAACCTATGCTTGATAAACCTACTCCTACACAATTAAAAGTTGTCAACAGATTGAAATAAAGCTGAAATGCTAGATAGCGTAGGCATAAATATTGTGCTATTTCTCAAATGTTACAAATTAAAGAATAAAAGAAGAACATAGAAAACCAAAATCTAAACTTATTTCTCGCAAGGAATGATGTCTCTTCTCCCTAACCACAATGTAAACATGAACAAAATTCTATGGATATTGTAATTAGACCTCCCATTGTGATTAATTTAGATAATGACATTGACATTCCAAATATTTATAAACAAGTTCATAATGAGATAAATTAATTCTTCTCCTCTTCTATGATATTAAATGAAAAATATCATAAATATAGTGTACTTGGTGCATTTCCTAGTTAGACAGTTGATGTTATCCCTTTGGCTAGTTTTTTTCCTTTCATATATACTATATGAGATTGGGATGCCAAAAACCTGCTATAGGCTGACTCACATGTGCCTTACTAGTATTATGTTTTTCTTTCATTTTCATGTTTATTTATGTGATTACATGTGCATAATTTGATCACCTATGTTCTTTAATTTGACGTATCTCTCTCTCTCTCTCTTTTTGCATTCCTCTATATGTATCTGAATAAGAGGAAAATGGGTTCTTGATAACCTAGGTCATAAAACACTAGTTTTCTCCTATTATCATTCAATAATGTCTTAGGATTCCTAATTGGATTGACTAGCAACCTCACAAGGTGAGTCAATTCAAAATGAGGAGGACCTAGGAGGGGGTTGTTTCATATTTAAGGGGGTTCATAGCCAAGCCAATGTTTGGAAAAGAAAAATCAGCATTCAACCAACAAAATCAAGCAATACAAGATAAATAATAAGATCAAATGATGAAATTAATCTACACAAGGTTAGGGTATGTTTACTTAGGAAGTATGGAGATAAAATGATGATTTTGGAAATGCAAAGAAGCTCCCAAAAAATTCTATGGAGGAATAAGATGCCCTAGATGGTGTATTAGTCTCATTGTTATTTTTTAGGGTAGATGCAAAATCTTCAAATGCTGGAACAAGATATGAAATAATCCTTGCAAAATATGCTTGGGAGGACTAAGATAACCAAGGTGGTGTATTAGTACCATTTTGAATTCTTTAAAAGTATAAATGTGGTCCCAAGGTCCAAGGTCTACACTTGCTTCTCCTTAGATCTCTTTTCCTAAAACTTTAGGATCTGATGTGCAGGTGAGTTACCATGAAGATGAAATTATTTAATGCAACTTTGCAACTTGAAAAATTTGTACTCCAAATGATCTTCAAGTATTCAACCTAAATCTACAATCACAAACATGCAAGAGAGGAAAAAAATGTTGATTGTTAGTGAATGGGGGTTTTCCTTGGTCAATACCCTTGTATGTAATTAAACCAAATGATGAAATGAATGACATGAAGCATGCAGCATGAAATATATAAATGATATCACCTTGGATGATGTATTGTGAAGAAAATCTGCAATATACCATGTAGTGGCCATGAGTAATGAAGATCTTGGATCCTTGGATAAGATTTGAACAATGGTTACAAGTAGATCTTAAATGCTACATCCAAAATATTGGCTCAACAACATGAATGAATGTACTAAACCCTTGAGATGATTCTTGAATCTTGATGATGGCTCCAAATTCTTGATGAATTACTCTTGAATGCATAAACTTTCCTTAGGAATGAATACTTGGCTGCATGTTCTATTGCTATGATAAAATGAGAGAGGGAATATTGTATTTATACTTATCTATGCCTAATATCCTGAAATTACAACACAACAATCCAACATATGAATTCATTAAGTAAAGAAGGCTAAATCCTACCAAATTTGAAATTAAATCCCGAAAATAAGCCAAGGAGGACTAAGATGCCCTAGGTGGAATTTTATTCCCAAGGCTCAAGAAGGGACCTTTATGGGTACATTCAATAATAGGGTCCCAAGACCCATAGAGCAAAAAGATGCCCTAGGTGACATTTTAGTCCCACTCCACAAATCAGGGACACAGATATAATCATTAAATGGTCATTTTTCTTTTAATTTTTTTCAAGATTCTCCATAAAAATGTATAGTTTATTAGGTTTGTGGATAAAAAATAGGACAAAATAAGCCATAAAGAAGCATAAATAAAGGAAGGCGGGCCCAAAAAAGTTTGAAAATGCAAGGGTATGCATTTTACTAGACTAGATTTATCCCCCAATTTAGTGTAGGGATGAAATTTCTTTAAATTCACACTAAATTAGCCAACCATGCAATCAAGAGGGCTTCAAATGTACAAATTTAAGGAAGATAGGATGACAATAATCAAGAGGGATGATTAAGCACCCAAGGTTGAGATCCTATGACAAGACAGCATAGGCACAAAGGAACACACCTATGAATGATATATGAAGACATAACTAGACTGCCAACATACACCATCAAGGATAGAAAAAGGAAAAATAAAAAGGAAAATGAAAATGAAAAACTAGAACCTGGATCAAGCTTCGAATTGTCATGCAACGTGATGGACCAAGTCTAGGCTATCTATTCAAAATGTTTTCAAGTGACTTACACTGTACACTATGCAAATAAAATGCATGATCACAGGGGATAGTGAAGCTAGTTGTTCACTAGGTGAGCCCCAAGGGACCATATGAAATCCATACCTCCATGACTTTAATAAGGTACAAAAATTCATGCTCATAAACTTGGGCTAGTGAAGCTAGTTGTTCACTAGGTGAGCCCCAGGAGGTCTATATCAAAGCCATACCTCCACGACTTGAATAAGAGAAAATAAATATACAAGAGAGATGTTCAAAAGGATTTTTCTTAGTTCATGTGAGGTATTACTCTTAGGGGACATCATGATTAATGTCTCTAAGAGAAAATAAATATAAGGTCTCATCTGTTGGAATGCTGGATACACAAGTTGCCTTGATGAAGCTACAGACTTCAATGGAGGAACTTTTCCAAGAAGAAATATTCACCCACACAGAAAGTATGATAATGACTTTCAAAATAGAGATTCTATTATGATGATCTGGATTCTTAATTACAGAGAGTACATATGCCTAATTTTATAGGCAAGTGTTAAACCTAAAATGCATAAGATGTTGCCAAGTGTTCAAATCACACTACATGTGACAACATGAAACCCTAACCTAGGGAATGATAACAAGATGGAGATAACTTCTAGAAAAGACAACTCATCTTCTAGAAGGGAATCTTATCTCAACATCTTTATTAAATGATTGAAAAGTAACCTAGGACTAATATGATTAATTAATACCTAAGTTAACTTATGCTAGTGTAATAATTAATTAATTAATTAATTACACTAACACCCCCCCATAAGTGCAACTTAGGGAGGAAATAAAAATTCAATGATTATGCATGATGATGATGGGTCCTGGTTGATGGCCATATTAGGTACCCATGTACAAAAGAGGAAAATGCAACTAATCTCCCATAAATAGAGAAAAGAGGAAAAACCCAGTGGGAAGAAAACCCCTCTCCAAAAAAGGAGATGAAATGCAAAAAGGTGATGATTGGGGGACTCAACATCATCCCCCCAAGGACAACAATCATCACATGGATACAATATAATGAAAAGTCCCCACATAGGAGGAAAATAGAGAGACTAGACAGCCCCCCCAAAAGATGTGATCACCTGCAAGAATGGTAAGTGTATGTAGATAAAACATGATCGAATGTCAACAAACAACTTGTCTCCCTTTCAGAAGAAACAAAACCTTGTAGAGATGCAGGGTAGCTTCCCATTCCGGATAGGAATTGAAGGAAGGAAGGATGTATATGAATGTTGATGATGTCTCTGAAAGCTTCTCATGTGTCTCCTTGCCTGATGAAGATGATGATGCCACAACCCACTTAGGTACATACCCAATCAATGTAGAAGGTGACAAATTAGGATGATGTGGAAACGGATGTTGAACAAGATCCAAAGACTGCAATGTGATGGTCCTTCCATTGAAGGAATAGATGGAGACTTGATTGCCCCCCCATAATGAAGTGTCCTCAAAACCAATGAGAGAAGACTGAAACCAATCCAATGGTAGATGCAGAAGAAACTCTGATGAAGATGGAGGAAGTCTCATAAATGAAATCTCTGAATAGAGGAGTGATATCCCCTTAAGAATGATCGCCAAACCTGTAGAAGTAGCCAAGTTAGTGATACCTGAAACAAAGCCATCCTGTGATGTCAAGTCTGGAAAACTGAATGTGTCCTGATGAATGGTGATGATGGAAGCCTCAATCAATGAATCTGGACAAGGAATCACTGAATGTGAATGGATACCAACTGTCTCTGATGGAGAAGAAGAATCATCTAAAGCAACCTTGTCAACCTCTTCGGAAGATTCAAGGCAATCTAAACAAACAACCTCCTGCATAACAATATCATCATGGGGTACTTGATCTAAAACCTGACATTCTGAATCATGACCATCAAGGAAGGGTGGAGTATTTGAATCTCCATATATCTCCCAAATCTTAGTCCAAAGGATGTGACGACTATCACAATGATCAATAAATTCCAAAACATCACAATCAACATGCATTGCAATCACCACTAAAACATTATATTTGCTGCAACTCCAAGCAAATTTTGGAATACCTTGACCTAGATGGGGAACTGTATCATACAAATATGGCAATAATTCAAGTGATTGGAGATGGTGGATGATCCCATCTCACCATTGTTTATAGTTTCCCGTGTGCAACATAGTCAAAGAAGGATAATATGCAAGCCCCATAATGTACAAGCAAATTTCTCCAAAAATACAAAGACAATGACCTTCAATAGAAAATAGAAACTTCCAAAGCTGATATGCAGCTGAAGTGGTGCCACCCGAATAAAAAATTCTTTTCTGAAGCTTTAGGATATCCAAGTTATTGAACAAATGCACGAAGTTGAAGAAAACAAATGCAAGAGTACCTAGAGCTAAAACTGATCAAAGTGACTAGACTGATGAAAAGAGCTCTGAATTACCTTCCTGATGCTGCTGGAATCACTGAATTTCAATCAACGGTTGCGAAGATATGAGCCTTTATGTCCAAATTAGGGTTTTCTTTAGTTGAATGTAGAATTTTTTGGAAGCAAAATTTCCTAGAATGGATTTCACCTCTAGAAAGAACAATGAATTCCCTTTCTGACGGTATCTCGTTTGCAGATTTTTGATACCCTAGTGAAAAGATATGATAAAATGAAAAAAAATGCCTAGATGAGGCACTCTACAGGTTAACAGGGAGCAAAAAATAAGCCCCTTCGGGCTTAGCACTCGGTTGCTGATGTGACCATAGGTGTAGGGTTGGCAAAAAAAATGGGGCCACTGGGTGGAGTAGCGGCAAAGCAGCTATCGGGCGGTGTCGGGGCGGCGCCGCTGGATGGAGCGGAGCCTTTGGTCATTGGTGGGATGGACGGTTGCACGGTCGTCAGCAGGTGGAATGGCCGGCAGGAGTCATCGGTCGGTGGTTGATGATGCGAGCGGGGATGTGACAGGCACCAAACAACTGACAACTAATGGTGATGTGCGCCGGTGTGACAACCGAAGACGGTGGCCGGTGATGTGACCGGCGGATGTGAAGATGGATAGTGGGCCTGACAAATGGTACACCTCCTGCAAGAATGAATAAAAGCAGCCGACATAGGTACATCTGTGAACTGTAGAAAAAGAATATAGGCAGACAAAAAAGGTTTTGATTTTTAATATTTCCTTGATTGGCAATTAAAAATCAGATAAAACCTTTAATATATGTATGCCGAATATATAATATAATTGAAGCTGATGGATTTAACAAATCAAACCCTTATGCCGATGGATGAATAAATTGATGGTCACCCAGAAAATATTTTTCTGCAAACTATATAGAATAGCCAAATAATAATTTTTTTGCCAAATGTGAGCCCATTTCTTGAAATAAAAAAAGCCTATAGATCTAAAAAAAAATTTCTATGATGGAGGACTGAAAGGGGAGATATTTTTCTGCAAATTTGTAAGGATACTACAAAAAATTACAAACCCTAGATAATACCTCAAATGGATGAATATGCCCAAATCGGAGCCAAACTTTCTTGATCTTGGGATGAACCTTCACTGGAACAACTCTGATACCATGTTGGAATGCTGGATACATAGGTTGCCTTGATGAAGCTGTAGACTTCAATGGAGGACCTTTGCCAAGAAGAAATATTCACCCACGCAGAAAGTATGATAAAGACATTCAAAATAGAGATTCTATTATGATGATCTGGATTCTTAATTACAAAGAGTACATATGCCTGATTATATAGGCAAGTGCTAAACCTAAAATGCATAAGATGTTTCCAAGTGTTCAAATCACACTACATGTGACAACATGAAACCCTAACCTGGCGAATGATAACAAGATGGAGATAACTTCTAGAAAAGACAACTCATCTTCTAGAAGGGAATCTTATCTCAACATCTTTATTAAATGATTAAAAATTAACCTAGGAATAATATGATTAATTAATACCTAAGTTAACTTATGTTAGTGGAATAATTAATTAATTAATTAATTACACTAACATCATCTTGTTTCTAAGAAAGGAAAAGTGCAAGGTGTCATCCTAAGGAACATTGTATCTAATGCTTACAAGAGAGGATAAGTGAACAAAGTCTCATCTTGTTTCCAAGAGAGTACAAGGAAATATAATTCTCTCAAAGGAAATAAAACCCAATAACACCACCAAGAAGAGGACACATCATAGGAATTAATAGAATCACACAATGAATCGTGAGTGTCGATGTATGCCCAAAATTTAAAGTGGTTGCTAACAACATTGTTGTAATAAATTTCTTTAAAGTAGAAGAAGAAATGAGATCTTACTTGGAAATCCCTATTTCGATTCATATGTTTACAATAAGCTACAACATGAGAAGAGAAGGGTTTTCCCCCAAAATGCATAACTCAATACATCACATGCAAGCCCACTGAAGGCATGTAATCCACATCCCAAGATTTCTCCTATATGTACATGAAAGGTGGTCAACTAGGAAAAATAGACAACTATAAGTGACATACAAGGACAAGGCTACTTAACCCTTGGCCCCCACTTAGTGTAGAACAAGGGTGAGCTGCTAAGAAACATGCTAGACTGAAAATCAGTATCAATTAGACAAATTAGGTTCCCCCAAAGAAGAAAGAGCACCAAAATACTTAAGATGTTTGATTTTACTACTCAAAGCCTTATATTCATTAGTAGAATGACCATGAATTCTATGATATGCAAAAAATAAATTCTTGTACTAAAATTTATTTCATGTTCTTGGGGGAGAGAGATTGGACAATCTTGGAGCAATCTTGTCAAGATACTTTCTTGGTCAAAAGTAGAGGATGTTTCATTTTTTTTGACAAAGATATCTCTTTCTTAGTATAAGATGTCCTACCTACAAAGTACTCTTTAGATTGTGAGATTTTGTTCTCTCCTTTACTAGAGGGTGTAAAATATAATGAACTCAAATTATAAGTGTTTTGTGTGATGAAATTAATGTTAAGTGAGGAATTCTCTATTTCTTTCATCTCTTAAAAAGGATAAAGACCACTAGTGTCTATCAGCTTATGATGAACTACTGTTAAATTCGGCTTCGAAGGATGTTTTGTGATAGTGTTGATATGAAGTGAAGTCTTGTTTGTTTCTTTGGAGGAGAAATAACCAAGAGCACTAGTATTTTCTTGCATGTGCAGCTCTATGGGGACACACATACCTTTTTCTCTAGCACCACATCCTTTTCCACTGTAACCAAGTTGTTTGATAAGTTTGTAACCTTTTCCATAAAGATTTCTCATTTCTTTTTCATTTGGCAGTTGCTAATGATTAAGTTCATCAAAGTTAGTTGTGTAATTTGTTGTTTTTTATTCTAAAGTGGTTGAGGTGTGCTTTCAAAGGATCATCCAAATTTTGTGTTCACATTACTGTTATTTCTTTTCCCTTTTTTAAATCTTTTTTTATGATCTTGTAGTTTCCCATGAATGTATGTTCAAAATATAAGGAACCCCAATCATCTTCTAATAACTTTGTGACTTCTTCAATATGGTTTTCTTTATCTTTCTATTGCATAGGTTCTACTTGTTTATTTGGCGTTAATATTTTTAAGGTTGTCTTTATTTTTCTCGTGTTGTAAGACATTGTAATGCTCATTATCAACATGAAACGTGTACACTTTTTTATTGTCGAAATACTTCATTTTATCATGAAGTGTAGAAAGCACCACATGCATCTCATGAATCCACGACCTTCCCAAAAGAAGATTATAGGAAAGACCATGAGGAATAACATGAATAAGGGTTTCTAAACTATCTTTTTCAATTATAATAAGTAAAGCTATCACTCCAAGTGATTTCTTTCCCACATTATCAAATCCCTTAATACATAAAGAGTTAGGTTGAATTTTTGACTTATCAACACCAAGTTTATCCAAAAGTCTTGGACTACACACATTTAAGGTTGAGCCATTGTCAACAAGGGCTTTCCTTATACCTTTGGTATTGTATTTAGCTATGATCATGAAAGAACAATATTTTTTTTGAACTTCTAAAGCAGGGAGCTCACTTTGGTGGAAAAAAATATCAACATTCATTCCTTCAATCAAGGTTTCTATGTCATTTGGTTTCACAATAGAAGGTATAGGAACTTTTTGTAAGGAATTTTGAAGGATAGTGTGATAGGTGAATTCTAAATTAGGTCCCAGAGGGATATCTTTGTGGGATTATTATTATGTTGTTCAATAAGATCATACTCATTTTCACTTTGTGAAGGAAAACAAGGGGTACTAGGAAAGATAGGATTAGGCAATGGTAGGGATGTTGAAGGTGTTTTTATTGGTTGTGGAATATTTCTAGTGTTGTATGTATGAGAAACAATATTATAACTTGGTTGCTATGAAACATTATCCTTAGGTGGTTCGAGAACAAGGACAAGTTTGTTTTATACTTGTGGTTTTTGCAAGGGTTCATAAACGATAAATTTAGGCTTAGGAGATACATCCAAGGGGTATCTAATGTGCATAACCTCAAAATAATTATGATTATTTTCATGATTTATTAATGAAGAGGATTCTAATGTTACTTTATCATATTCATCTAAGGAATTAATATTGTCAATTTTTTCATTTTCTTGAACCATGATATCTTCCCTAGTAGGAGAGTTTTTAGGAGAACCACAAAACAAATGTTCATGACCTTCAAAGGTTGGTTCTTCTAAAATTACTTCATCACAAGTAATGGAGTCATCAATGTTTGAATTATCGTGTTCATCAATAGTGGAGATATTAGGAAAATCCTCTTTTTGGTTGTTATGATTGTTCATGACTTTATCCTTTTTCTCTAGGGTCTCATTCTCTTGTGTTATACCATCTACACTAGTAGGAGATCTTGTAAGTTCATCACATTCCATGGTTATATTTTTGTAAAATAGTTCCATCAAAATTAGGGGAGGCATCAAGAGAGGGAAAACTATGATGTTCATCTTATCAAATAGATCTTTCCAAATGGTAGGAGCATTAGGAAAGGGAGGAATAAGGTTCTCATGATTCTCAATAGGTACATCTTCTAACACCAACATATCCTCTTTGTATCGAGGAGGGATATTAGGAGAATGGTAATTTTGATTTCCATGGCTATCTATGATATCATCCTCTTTCTCTAAAACATTCTCACAAGAAAGGGTTGAATGGAAACTAGGTAAGGTGATGTTTATAAATGTTTTTTATGATCTCATCTTCTTTTTTTCTAATATCTTCCAAAGGGGGATGAGGATAGGAACAATCAAGAATCTCAATTATTGTATCTTCTTTCACCAAGATACCTCCATCACTAAGAGGTGAGGTATTGGGATAAGAACATGTATTATTGTTATGATTGTATACACTACCCTTCTCACCAATGGCAATATAATATTAAGGATTGTGTCAATGGTTTGATTATTAACATGTGTCTTACTGATCTCATTAGTGTAATCAAAATTGAACTCATAAGAGGGGATTTTGTACTTATGCAATCCATTTTTAACCATATTAAAATCACATTTCTTGAAAGAAAAAATGTTACCATGGAAAAGTAAAGAAAGTGCAATGCAGTGACCTAAAGTAAAAATTTTAAGTACAATTTTCATATTGGAAACAAGGTAATATTTTTATTATAATATGCAATTATTTGAAAGATGAAATCTTGTAAGAGCAATTTTGGTTCAATTGAGAAATGCATGAAATGAAGAAATTTAAACTATATTTACTGAAATGCATGAAATAGATAACCAATGACAACAAAAAAAAATGAAGAAAATAAAATTTAAACCTTGGAAAATGAAACAGAAAACTCGATAGGGAATTAGACACCATCAAGGGTGTCTTGGTCCTACTGAAGGAATTTGGAGGTTCCAAGAACTAGAATATATAACACACAACTCGGGCATGATTCTAAGCCAAAAAACCATAGAGGGACTAAGACAGTAGGAGAGGTGTTTTTGTCCTAATGGAGGTTTTTTTCAAAAAGAAACAACAAATTCTGATTTTTTAATAGTGTCCCTATATTTCCTACCTAGATACTTGATGTTTGGAAACATAAAATTATGCAAATGAATGCAAGAAAAAGTGACTAGTGACAAGTAATTTGATGCAAATGTTAATGCAATTTTTTCAATTTTGAATGTAATAGTAATGTTCCTAAATGTAATTAAGATGATTAACAATGCAATTTTTAGTTTTTAAATGATGCAAGAAAGAAAAATGCAACACTAATGCAAATACGAGAAACCCTAAATGCAATTTCACTAAATATGAGAAACCCTAGATGCAATTTCACTAATACAAGATGAAATGAAAAAATGAATGCAACCTATATCTAGGAATGTAATTGACTCCAAATCAAAAAAATGAATGCTCAAAAGAGTCGATTCACCAAAATGAATAAGAGGAAAATGGGTGCGTGATAACCTAGGTCATAGAACACCACGTTTCTCCTACTATCATTCAATAATGCCCTAGGAATCCTAATTGAATCGAATAGAAACCTCACAAGGTGAGTCAATTCAAAATGAGGAGGATCTGTGAGGGCGTTTTTTTAGCTTTAAGGGGGATAACCA
>CM021104.1:563082724-563099495 GCA_007115665.2 Sequoiadendron giganteum | reverse complement strand
TATAAAAATAATAATGATGCCATCATTAACACACTTTTACAAAACATAGAATCCATTCAACAAAAATTCACAACCCTAAATCATAAGAACAATGGGAAACCTTCACAATACATCAAAACCAACTTGTTATCCCTTGAAAAATTGAGAACACAAATGCCACAAGGTATAGAGCTTCCTAGATTTGAGAAATATGGTGGAAAAGGAGATCCTATTAGCCATGTTTTTATTTACGCATCCCTATGTAGTGATTTCATCTTTGAAGGTAAACTCTTGGCTAAACTCTTCCTTAGATTCTTGAAAGACGCTTCTTTAGAGTGGTTTTCCTCCTTACTGGATAATTGATTTGGTTCATTCAATGAGCTTGTTGATGCCTTTTACATCACTTCCACATTCACATCTATCCCAAGATGATTCTAGCTAATTTAATGATATGAAAAAAAAAGGATGATGAGAAAGTGATTTATTTATAGTGAGATATCAAATGCTTTATCCACAAATAAACATTAAGATTCCTAATTTTGATGTTCAACAAATTTTTGTTGCCATTTTACAAAGAAAAATCCAAACCAAACTTGAGATGTTGAAATTCCCATCCTTCACGTAGCTATGTAGAACCCTTTGTGACTATCCAAATTTAGATTATAGTCATGATGTGATAAATCCTCCTAGTTATCCTAAAAATTCTGAATCTACACCTAAAAAAAGTTACCAACCTTTTAAGAAACCAAATAGGATATTCTTACAACTTCATTCCCCTCAATCGAATACACAATTTGATAAACAATTGGTTGCTATGAAGATGAAAAATGCTTTTGCCTTTGGGAATAGGATTACAAAATTTACCCCTTTCCATGACACCCTTCATAATATCATGTTGCAGCTTGTGGAAAAGAATATGCTTTCCTTACCTCATGCCAGAGCTCTTGATCCTAATAAACCATTACCCACAAACTACAAACATTTTTTTTATTGCCAGCCATCGACAAAATGGACATGATACAAAATATTGTAATCATCTTTAAAATCTTGTGGAAGAACTCATTGATTGTAATAATCTTATAATTGGAGGTGTGAATGATCATGGTAATAATTTTGTAGCTCCTCCTAACCAAAATTGACATATATTTACAAATACCATTTTGAAACACACTATTTCATTTGTCAAATATAGCGACACAAAGAATGATGTGATGAATATTCAAACAGATGATGAGATCCCAAAAGATGAAAATATGAATGAAGGAGTTAAAGAGGTATCATTTATTGAAGCTAAACCTCGTAAGGGCTTAAAAAAAATACTACTTGATATTTCTTTCTCATCAAAAAACAATCAAACATGCACCTAATGGTCCTCTTTACATTCCCGAAAGAACCAATGATAAGCCTAATAATGGGTTATTAATTGATCTCATCTATGTAGAGAACATGATCACTGAAGAATTCCTATTTTTGCATGAACTCTATTAGTATGATATGAAAAACCAAAATTATGGATCAAAACACGTAATGGTTTTTCTTTCCCTTTGATTGGCTCAATAAATCTCCCTTTAAAATTCAAACTAAAAACATTAGAAGTCTCATTAACCATCATCCCACCATCAATGCAATTTTGTGGGAAGTTAGGCTATCCATGGATTTTCTCTAGGAATGTATTCCCATAGATTGTGAATTAATTTTTAAATTTTCCCTTTGGTAATGAAATATTTATAGTGCACCATAGTGGCTTTAATCATGTATCTTCTCTAGGGAAATTTTCATTGCATTTCTTTCGGTATGAGCCTATCTAACCTATTAGCCCTCATGAGAACTAATTTTTAAATCACATCAAAATATTATGTCAAAGTGCATAGTAGAATTATCCCTTACAAAACATGCTACAACCCATGATTGAGCCACCTATCACTAACAAAACCATTATTGAATAAAATTCCCTTCCAAATATCCAAGAGAAACCTATGAAAAATCCTACTACCATTTCATATAAGAGACCACAAGATAACCAAAACAATCTCATTGTGCCTCCTAAGATCAAAAAAGTTTACAAACATATAGAAAAAGTGGTTGAAAAACCTCTCATGGTTCCATTCATTCCACCCCTAAGAGAAGAAAAGAAACCTATGCTTGATAAACCTACTCCTACACAATTAAAAGTTGTCAACAGATTGAAATAAAGCTGAAATGCTAGATAGCGTAGGCATAAATATTGTGCTATTTCTCAAATGTTACAAATTAAAGAATAAAAGAAGAACATAGAAAACCAAAATCTAAACTTATTTCTCGCAAGGAATGATGTCTCTTCTCCCTAACCACAATGTAAACATGAACAAAATTCTATGGATATTGTAATTAGACCTCCCATTGTGATTAATTTAGATAATGACATTGACATTCCAAATATTTATAAACAAGTTCATAATGAGATAAATTAATTCTTCTCCTCTTCTATGATATTAAATGAAAAATATCATAAATATAGTGTACTTGGTGCATTTCCTAGTTAGACAGTTGATGTTATCCCTTTGGCTAGTTTTTTTCCTTTCATATATACTATATGAGATTGGGATGCCAAAAACCTGCTATAGGCTGACTCACATGTGCCTTACTAGTATTATGTTTTTCTTTCATTTTCATGTTTATTTATGTGATTACATGTGCATAATTTGATCACCTATGTTCTTTAATTTGACGTATCTCTCTCTCTCTCTCTTTTTGCATTCCTCTATATGTATCTGAATAAGAGGAAAATGGGTTCTTGATAACCTAGGTCATAAAACACTAGTTTTCTCCTATTATCATTCAATAATGTCTTAGGATTCCTAATTGGATTGACTAGCAACCTCACAAGGTGAGTCAATTCAAAATGAGGAGGACCTAGGAGGGGGTTGTTTCATATTTAAGGGGGTTCATAGCCAAGCCAATGTTTGGAAAAGAAAAATCAGCATTCAACCAACAAAATCAAGCAATACAAGATAAATAATAAGATCAAATGATGAAATTAATCTACACAAGGTTAGGGTATGTTTACTTAGGAAGTATGGAGATAAAATGATGATTTTGGAAATGCAAAGAAGCTCCCAAAAAATTCTATGGAGGAATAAGATGCCCTAGATGGTGTATTAGTCTCATTGTTATTTTTTAGGGTAGATGCAAAATCTTCAAATGCTGGAACAAGATATGAAATAATCCTTGCAAAATATGCTTGGGAGGACTAAGATAACCAAGGTGGTGTATTAGTACCATTTTGAATTCTTTAAAAGTATAAATGTGGTCCCAAGGTCCAAGGTCTACACTTGCTTCTCCTTAGATCTCTTTTCCTAAAACTTTAGGATCTGATGTGCAGGTGAGTTACCATGAAGATGAAATTATTTAATGCAACTTTGCAACTTGAAAAATTTGTACTCCAAATGATCTTCAAGTATTCAACCTAAATCTACAATCACAAACATGCAAGAGAGGAAAAAAATGTTGATTGTTAGTGAATGGGGGTTTTCCTTGGTCAATACCCTTGTATGTAATTAAACCAAATGATGAAATGAATGACATGAAGCATGCAGCATGAAATATATAAATGATATCACCTTGGATGATGTATTGTGAAGAAAATCTGCAATATACCATGTAGTGGCCATGAGTAATGAAGATCTTGGATCCTTGGATAAGATTTGAACAATGGTTACAAGTAGATCTTAAATGCTACATCCAAAATATTGGCTCAACAACATGAATGAATGTACTAAACCCTTGAGATGATTCTTGAATCTTGATGATGGCTCCAAATTCTTGATGAATTACTCTTGAATGCATAAACTTTCCTTAGGAATGAATACTTGGCTGCATGTTCTATTGCTATGATAAAATGAGAGAGGGAATATTGTATTTATACTTATCTATGCCTAATATCCTGAAATTACAACACAACAATCCAACATATGAATTCATTAAGTAAAGAAGGCTAAATCCTACCAAATTTGAAATTAAATCCCGAAAATAAGCCAAGGAGGACTAAGATGCCCTAGGTGGAATTTTATTCCCAAGGCTCAAGAAGGGACCTTTATGGGTACATTCAATAATAGGGTCCCAAGACCCATAGAGCAAAAAGATGCCCTAGGTGACATTTTAGTCCCACTCCACAAATCAGGGACACAGATATAATCATTAAATGGTCATTTTTCTTTTAATTTTTTTCAAGATTCTCCATAAAAATGTATAGTTTATTAGGTTTGTGGATAAAAAATAGGACAAAATAAGCCATAAAGAAGCATAAATAAAGGAAGGCGGGCCCAAAAAAGTTTGAAAATGCAAGGGTATGCATTTTACTAGACTAGATTTATCCCCCAATTTAGTGTAGGGATGAAATTTCTTTAAATTCACACTAAATTAGCCAACCATGCAATCAAGAGGGCTTCAAATGTACAAATTTAAGGAAGATAGGATGACAATAATCAAGAGGGATGATTAAGCACCCAAGGTTGAGATCCTATGACAAGACAGCATAGGCACAAAGGAACACACCTATGAATGATATATGAAGACATAACTAGACTGCCAACATACACCATCAAGGATAGAAAAAGGAAAAATAAAAAGGAAAATGAAAATGAAAAACTAGAACCTGGATCAAGCTTCGAATTGTCATGCAACGTGATGGACCAAGTCTAGGCTATCTATTCAAAATGTTTTCAAGTGACTTACACTGTACACTATGCAAATAAAATGCATGATCACAGGGGATAGTGAAGCTAGTTGTTCACTAGGTGAGCCCCAAGGGACCATATGAAATCCATACCTCCATGACTTTAATAAGGTACAAAAATTCATGCTCATAAACTTGGGCTAGTGAAGCTAGTTGTTCACTAGGTGAGCCCCAGGAGGTCTATATCAAAGCCATACCTCCACGACTTGAATAAGAGAAAATAAATATACAAGAGAGATGTTCAAAAGGATTTTTCTTAGTTCATGTGAGGTATTACTCTTAGGGGACATCATGATTAATGTCTCTAAGAGAAAATAAATATAAGGTCTCATCTGTTGGAATGCTGGATACACAAGTTGCCTTGATGAAGCTACAGACTTCAATGGAGGAACTTTTCCAAGAAGAAATATTCACCCACACAGAAAGTATGATAATGACTTTCAAAATAGAGATTCTATTATGATGATCTGGATTCTTAATTACAGAGAGTACATATGCCTAATTTTATAGGCAAGTGTTAAACCTAAAATGCATAAGATGTTGCCAAGTGTTCAAATCACACTACATGTGACAACATGAAACCCTAACCTAGGGAATGATAACAAGATGGAGATAACTTCTAGAAAAGACAACTCATCTTCTAGAAGGGAATCTTATCTCAACATCTTTATTAAATGATTGAAAAGTAACCTAGGACTAATATGATTAATTAATACCTAAGTTAACTTATGCTAGTGTAATAATTAATTAATTAATTAATTACACTAACACCCCCCCATAAGTGCAACTTAGGGAGGAAATAAAAATTCAATGATTATGCATGATGATGATGGGTCCTGGTTGATGGCCATATTAGGTACCCATGTACAAAAGAGGAAAATGCAACTAATCTCCCATAAATAGAGAAAAGAGGAAAAACCCAGTGGGAAGAAAACCCCTCTCCAAAAAAGGAGATGAAATGCAAAAAGGTGATGATTGGGGGACTCAACATCATCCCCCCAAGGACAACAATCATCACATGGATACAATATAATGAAAAGTCCCCACATAGGAGGAAAATAGAGAGACTAGACAGCCCCCCCAAAAGATGTGATCACCTGCAAGAATGGTAAGTGTATGTAGATAAAACATGATCGAATGTCAACAAACAACTTGTCTCCCTTTCAGAAGAAACAAAACCTTGTAGAGATGCAGGGTAGCTTCCCATTCCGGATAGGAATTGAAGGAAGGAAGGATGTATATGAATGTTGATGATGTCTCTGAAAGCTTCTCATGTGTCTCCTTGCCTGATGAAGATGATGATGCCACAACCCACTTAGGTACATACCCAATCAATGTAGAAGGTGACAAATTAGGATGATGTGGAAACGGATGTTGAACAAGATCCAAAGACTGCAATGTGATGGTCCTTCCATTGAAGGAATAGATGGAGACTTGATTGCCCCCCCATAATGAAGTGTCCTCAAAACCAATGAGAGAAGACTGAAACCAATCCAATGGTAGATGCAGAAGAAACTCTGATGAAGATGGAGGAAGTCTCATAAATGAAATCTCTGAATAGAGGAGTGATATCCCCTTAAGAATGATCGCCAAACCTGTAGAAGTAGCCAAGTTAGTGATACCTGAAACAAAGCCATCCTGTGATGTCAAGTCTGGAAAACTGAATGTGTCCTGATGAATGGTGATGATGGAAGCCTCAATCAATGAATCTGGACAAGGAATCACTGAATGTGAATGGATACCAACTGTCTCTGATGGAGAAGAAGAATCATCTAAAGCAACCTTGTCAACCTCTTCGGAAGATTCAAGGCAATCTAAACAAACAACCTCCTGCATAACAATATCATCATGGGGTACTTGATCTAAAACCTGACATTCTGAATCATGACCATCAAGGAAGGGTGGAGTATTTGAATCTCCATATATCTCCCAAATCTTAGTCCAAAGGATGTGACGACTATCACAATGATCAATAAATTCCAAAACATCACAATCAACATGCATTGCAATCACCACTAAAACATTATATTTGCTGCAACTCCAAGCAAATTTTGGAATACCTTGACCTAGATGGGGAACTGTATCATACAAATATGGCAATAATTCAAGTGATTGGAGATGGTGGATGATCCCATCTCACCATTGTTTATAGTTTCCCGTGTGCAACATAGTCAAAGAAGGATAATATGCAAGCCCCATAATGTACAAGCAAATTTCTCCAAAAATACAAAGACAATGACCTTCAATAGAAAATAGAAACTTCCAAAGCTGATATGCAGCTGAAGTGGTGCCACCCGAATAAAAAATTCTTTTCTGAAGCTTTAGGATATCCAAGTTATTGAACAAATGCACGAAGTTGAAGAAAACAAATGCAAGAGTACCTAGAGCTAAAACTGATCAAAGTGACTAGACTGATGAAAAGAGCTCTGAATTACCTTCCTGATGCTGCTGGAATCACTGAATTTCAATCAACGGTTGCGAAGATATGAGCCTTTATGTCCAAATTAGGGTTTTCTTTAGTTGAATGTAGAATTTTTTGGAAGCAAAATTTCCTAGAATGGATTTCACCTCTAGAAAGAACAATGAATTCCCTTTCTGACGGTATCTCGTTTGCAGATTTTTGATACCCTAGTGAAAAGATATGATAAAATGAAAAAAAATGCCTAGATGAGGCACTCTACAGGTTAACAGGGAGCAAAAAATAAGCCCCTTCGGGCTTAGCACTCGGTTGCTGATGTGACCATAGGTGTAGGGTTGGCAAAAAAAATGGGGCCACTGGGTGGAGTAGCGGCAAAGCAGCTATCGGGCGGTGTCGGGGCGGCGCCGCTGGATGGAGCGGAGCCTTTGGTCATTGGTGGGATGGACGGTTGCACGGTCGTCAGCAGGTGGAATGGCCGGCAGGAGTCATCGGTCGGTGGTTGATGATGCGAGCGGGGATGTGACAGGCACCAAACAACTGACAACTAATGGTGATGTGCGCCGGTGTGACAACCGAAGACGGTGGCCGGTGATGTGACCGGCGGATGTGAAGATGGATAGTGGGCCTGACAAATGGTACACCTCCTGCAAGAATGAATAAAAGCAGCCGACATAGGTACATCTGTGAACTGTAGAAAAAGAATATAGGCAGACAAAAAAGGTTTTGATTTTTAATATTTCCTTGATTGGCAATTAAAAATCAGATAAAACCTTTAATATATGTATGCCGAATATATAATATAATTGAAGCTGATGGATTTAACAAATCAAACCCTTATGCCGATGGATGAATAAATTGATGGTCACCCAGAAAATATTTTTCTGCAAACTATATAGAATAGCCAAATAATAATTTTTTTGCCAAATGTGAGCCCATTTCTTGAAATAAAAAAAGCCTATAGATCTAAAAAAAAATTTCTATGATGGAGGACTGAAAGGGGAGATATTTTTCTGCAAATTTGTAAGGATACTACAAAAAATTACAAACCCTAGATAATACCTCAAATGGATGAATATGCCCAAATCGGAGCCAAACTTTCTTGATCTTGGGATGAACCTTCACTGGAACAACTCTGATACCATGTTGGAATGCTGGATACATAGGTTGCCTTGATGAAGCTGTAGACTTCAATGGAGGACCTTTGCCAAGAAGAAATATTCACCCACGCAGAAAGTATGATAAAGACATTCAAAATAGAGATTCTATTATGATGATCTGGATTCTTAATTACAAAGAGTACATATGCCTGATTATATAGGCAAGTGCTAAACCTAAAATGCATAAGATGTTTCCAAGTGTTCAAATCACACTACATGTGACAACATGAAACCCTAACCTGGCGAATGATAACAAGATGGAGATAA
Organism: Sequoiadendron giganteum; assembly: GCA_007115665.2. Lineage (NCBI taxonomy): Eukaryota > Viridiplantae > Streptophyta > Pinopsida > Cupressales > Cupressaceae > Sequoiadendron > Sequoiadendron giganteum. Next base: position 563,090,959 of record CM021104.1, on the reverse strand, counting down.
CTTCTAGAAAAGACAACTCATCTTCTAGAAGGGAATCTTATCTCAACATCTTTATTAAATGATTAAAAATTAACCTAGGAATAATATGATTAATTAATACCTAAGTTAACTTATGTTAGTGGAATAATTAATTAATTAATTAATTACACTAACATCATCTTGTTTCTAAGAAAGGAAAAGTGCAAGGTGTCATCCTAAGGAACATTGTATCTAATGCTTACAAGAGAGGATAAGTGAACAAAGTCTCATCTTGTTTCCAAGAGAGTACAAGGAAATATAATTCTCTCAAAGGAAATAAAACCCAATAACACCACCAAGAAGAGGACACATCATAGGAATTAATAGAATCACACAATGAATCGTGAGTGTCGATGTATGCCCAAAATTTAAAGTGGTTGCTAACAACATTGTTGTAATAAATTTCTTTAAAGTAGAAGAAGAAATGAGATCTTACTTGGAAATCCCTATTTCGATTCATATGTTTACAATAAGCTACAACATGAGAAGAGAAGGGTTTTCCCCCAAAATGCATAACTCAATACATCACATGCAAGCCCACTGAAGGCATGTAATCCACATCCCAAGATTTCTCCTATATGTACATGAAAGGTGGTCAACTAGGAAAAATAGACAACTATAAGTGACATACAAGGACAAGGCTACTTAACCCTTGGCCCCCACTTAGTGTAGAACAAGGGTGAGCTGCTAAGAAACATGCTAGACTGAAAATCAGTATCAATTAGACAAATTAGGTTCCCCCAAAGAAGAAAGAGCACCAAAATACTTAAGATGTTTGATTTTACTACTCAAAGCCTTATATTCATTAGTAGAATGACCATGAATTCTATGATATGCAAAAAATAAATTCTTGTACTAAAATTTATTTCATGTTCTTGGGGGAGAGAGATTGGACAATCTTGGAGCAATCTTGTCAAGATACTTTCTTGGTCAAAAGTAGAGGATGTTTCATTTTTTTTGACAAAGATATCTCTTTCTTAGTATAAGATGTCCTACCTACAAAGTACTCTTTAGATTGTGAGATTTTGTTCTCTCCTTTACTAGAGGGTGTAAAATATAATGAACTCAAATTATAAGTGTTTTGTGTGATGAAATTAATGTTAAGTGAGGAATTCTCTATTTCTTTCATCTCTTAAAAAGGATAAAGACCACTAGTGTCTATCAGCTTATGATGAACTACTGTTAAATTCGGCTTCGAAGGATGTTTTGTGATAGTGTTGATATGAAGTGAAGTCTTGTTTGTTTCTTTGGAGGAGAAATAACCAAGAGCACTAGTATTTTCTTGCATGTGCAGCTCTATGGGGACACACATACCTTTTTCTCTAGCACCACATCCTTTTCCACTGTAACCAAGTTGTTTGATAAGTTTGTAACCTTTTCCATAAAGATTTCTCATTTCTTTTTCATTTGGCAGTTGCTAATGATTAAGTTCATCAAAGTTAGTTGTGTAATTTGTTGTTTTTTATTCTAAAGTGGTTGAGGTGTGCTTTCAAAGGATCATCCAAATTTTGTGTTCACATTACTGTTATTTCTTTTCCCTTTTTTAAATCTTTTTTTATGATCTTGTAGTTTCCCATGAATGTATGTTCAAAATATAAGGAACCCCAATCATCTTCTAATAACTTTGTGACTTCTTCAATATGGTTTTCTTTATCTTTCTATTGCATAGGTTCTACTTGTTTATTTGGCGTTAATATTTTTAAGGTTGTCTTTATTTTTCTCGTGTTGTAAGACATTGTAATGCTCATTATCAACATGAAACGTGTACACTTTTTTATTGTCGAAATACTTCATTTTATCATGAAGTGTAGAAAGCACCACATGCATCTCATGAATCCACGACCTTCCCAAAAGAAGATTATAGGAAAGACCATGAGGAATAACATGAATAAGGGTTTCTAAACTATCTTTTTCAATTATAATAAGTAAAGCTATCACTCCAAGTGATTTCTTTCCCACATTATCAAATCCCTTAATACATAAAGAGTTAGGTTGAATTTTTGACTTATCAACACCAAGTTTATCCAAAAGTCTTGGACTACACACATTTAAGGTTGAGCCATTGTCAACAAGGGCTTTCCTTATACCTTTGGTATTGTATTTAGCTATGATCATGAAAGAACAATATTTTTTTTGAACTTCTAAAGCAGGGAGCTCACTTTGGTGGAAAAAAATATCAACATTCATTCCTTCAATCAAGGTTTCTATGTCATTTGGTTTCACAATAGAAGGTATAGGAACTTTTTGTAAGGAATTTTGAAGGATAGTGTGATAGGTGAATTCTAAATTAGGTCCCAGAGGGATATCTTTGTGGGATTATTATTATGTTGTTCAATAAGATCATACTCATTTTCACTTTGTGAAGGAAAACAAGGGGTACTAGGAAAGATAGGATTAGGCAATGGTAGGGATGTTGAAGGTGTTTTTATTGGTTGTGGAATATTTCTAGTGTTGTATGTATGAGAAACAATATTATAACTTGGTTGCTATGAAACATTATCCTTAGGTGGTTCGAGAACAAGGACAAGTTTGTTTTATACTTGTGGTTTTTGCAAGGGTTCATAAACGATAAATTTAGGCTTAGGAGATACATCCAAGGGGTATCTAATGTGCATAACCTCAAAATAATTATGATTATTTTCATGATTTATTAATGAAGAGGATTCTAATGTTACTTTATCATATTCATCTAAGGAATTAATATTGTCAATTTTTTCATTTTCTTGAACCATGATATCTTCCCTAGTAGGAGAGTTTTTAGGAGAACCACAAAACAAATGTTCATGACCTTCAAAGGTTGGTTCTTCTAAAATTACTTCATCACAAGTAATGGAGTCATCAATGTTTGAATTATCGTGTTCATCAATAGTGGAGATATTAGGAAAATCCTCTTTTTGGTTGTTATGATTGTTCATGACTTTATCCTTTTTCTCTAGGGTCTCATTCTCTTGTGTTATACCATCTACACTAGTAGGAGATCTTGTAAGTTCATCACATTCCATGGTTATATTTTTGTAAAATAGTTCCATCAAAATTAGGGGAGGCATCAAGAGAGGGAAAACTATGATGTTCATCTTATCAAATAGATCTTTCCAAATGGTAGGAGCATTAGGAAAGGGAGGAATAAGGTTCTCATGATTCTCAATAGGTACATCTTCTAACACCAACATATCCTCTTTGTATCGAGGAGGGATATTAGGAGAATGGTAATTTTGATTTCCATGGCTATCTATGATATCATCCTCTTTCTCTAAAACATTCTCACAAGAAAGGGTTGAATGGAAACTAGGTAAGGTGATGTTTATAAATGTTTTTTATGATCTCATCTTCTTTTTTTCTAATATCTTCCAAAGGGGGATGAGGATAGGAACAATCAAGAATCTCAATTATTGTATCTTCTTTCACCAAGATACCTCCATCACTAAGAGGTGAGGTATTGGGATAAGAACATGTATTATTGTTATGATTGTATACACTACCCTTCTCACCAATGGCAATATAATATTAAGGATTGTGTCAATGGTTTGATTATTAACATGTGTCTTACTGATCTCATTAGTGTAATCAAAATTGAACTCATAAGAGGGGATTTTGTACTTATGCAATCCATTTTTAACCATATTAAAATCACATTTCTTGAAAGAAAAAATGTTACCATGGAAAAGTAAAGAAAGTGCAATGCAGTGACCTAAAGTAAAAATTTTAAGTACAATTTTCATATTGGAAACAAGGTAATATTTTTATTATAATATGCAATTATTTGAAAGATGAAATCTTGTAAGAGCAATTTTGGTTCAATTGAGAAATGCATGAAATGAAGAAATTTAAACTATATTTACTGAAATGCATGAAATAGATAACCAATGACAACAAAAAAAAATGAAGAAAATAAAATTTAAACCTTGGAAAATGAAACAGAAAACTCGATAGGGAATTAGACACCATCAAGGGTGTCTTGGTCCTACTGAAGGAATTTGGAGGTTCCAAGAACTAGAATATATAACACACAACTCGGGCATGATTCTAAGCCAAAAAACCATAGAGGGACTAAGACAGTAGGAGAGGTGTTTTTGTCCTAATGGAGGTTTTTTTCAAAAAGAAACAACAAATTCTGATTTTTTAATAGTGTCCCTATATTTCCTACCTAGATACTTGATGTTTGGAAACATAAAATTATGCAAATGAATGCAAGAAAAAGTGACTAGTGACAAGTAATTTGATGCAAATGTTAATGCAATTTTTTCAATTTTGAATGTAATAGTAATGTTCCTAAATGTAATTAAGATGATTAACAATGCAATTTTTAGTTTTTAAATGATGCAAGAAAGAAAAATGCAACACTAATGCAAATACGAGAAACCCTAAATGCAATTTCACTAAATATGAGAAACCCTAGATGCAATTTCACTAATACAAGATGAAATGAAAAAATGAATGCAACCTATATCTAGGAATGTAATTGACTCCAAATCAAAAAAATGAATGCTCAAAAGAGTCGATTCACCAAAATGAATAAGAGGAAAATGGGTGCGTGATAACCTAGGTCATAGAACACCACGTTTCTCCTACTATCATTCAATAATGCCCTAGGAATCCTAATTGAATCGAATAGAAACCTCACAAGGTGAGTCAATTCAAAATGAGGAGGATCTGTGAGGGCGTTTTTTTAGCTTTAAGGGGGATAACCATTAATCCAATGCTTGGATAAGATAAATAAGAATTCAACCTACAAAATTAAGTAATACAAGCTAAATAATGAGATCAAATGATGAAATTCAGCTACACCAAGTTAGGGTATGTGTACTTGGGAAGTTTGGAGATGAAATGAGAACTCTAGAAATGAAAATAAGCTTATAAAAAGTGTTATAGAGGACTAAGACATCCTGGGTGGCATACTAGTCCTGCTGCAATTTTTTGGGGCAGATGTAGAATCTTTGAATGTTGGAACAAGATCTGGAAGAATCTCTGCAAAATATTATCAGGAGGATTAAGATGAACAATGTGGAATATTAGTTTCATTTTGAATTTCTAAAAACTCTAAATTTGGTCCTGAGGTCTAGGTCCACGGTTGCTTCTCCTCAGATCTGAGGTCCTGAAAATTTTGACTTTGGTCTATAGGAGAGCTTCCATGAAGATGAACACATTGTACTCCAAATTATATTCAATTCTTCAACCTAAATCTGAAATTACAAACATGAAAGAGGGGAAGAAATTGTTGATTGTTAGTGAATGGGGGTTTGCCTTGGTCAAACCCTTGTAGGTAATTAAACCAAATGATGAAATGAAGCATGAAACACGAAATATGTAAATGATATCACCTTAGATGATGTCTTGTGAATAAAATATACAATATATAATGTAGTGGCCATGAATAATGTAGATCTTGGATCCTTGGATAAGATGTGAACAATGGTTTCAAGTATATCTTAAATTCTACATCCACAATCTTGGCTCAACACCATGAATGGATGCACTACACCATTGACATGATGCTTGAATCATGATGATGTCTCTAAATGCTTGATGAATTACTCTCAAATGCATAAAATTTCCTTAGGAATGAATATGTGAATTCTTGTTATCTTGTTGAGAAAATGAGAGAGGGAACCTAGTATTTATACCTATCTATGCTTAATATCCTGGAATTATACCACAACAAACCAACATATGAACTCATTAAATAAAGGACGTTAAATCCTACCCAAATTTGAAATTGAATCTCAAACATAAGGTAAGGAGGACTAAGACACCCTTGGTGGCATCTTAGTCCCAAAGCTCGAATCTCGGGGCACAGGTTACAAAAGGGACATTTTTAGGTGCATTCAAGATGAAGGTCCCTAGACCCATGGAGGACAAAGATTCCCTAGGTGGCATTTTAGTCCTAGCCCACAAATCAGGGACACACAAATAGAATCATTGAATTATCATTTGTCTTTTGAGGGTAATCCCACAATACTCGTTTATAATTTTTCGCTAAACTCGACATTGAATTGAATTTTTTTAACAAAATATTCACTTTCGGGCACATATAGCTACTAAACCATGAGGAATTTGAAGATGATGCAAATTAGTGATTTGTGGAATTTTGTCTGTACATTATTGCAGATAGGGAAAAATCATTAAATCTGAAATATTATTAGATTAAGATTCATATTTTCACCATCCTCTACGCAATTACTTGTAAAGCATACACACATGCAACATGAATAATCTAATGTAAACAAACATGCATATTACCAAGGATTCACTCCATTTTTCTTGTCAACCTCGAATAGGAATGCATGATTTCAAAGGATTTTCATATTGAAGGAATGTTGATCGCTTACTATTGCAACATAACAATAGGACGAGGTGGTAGATGGAATATTGACAAAATATATTGACAAAGTGTGGGTATTGGAAGAAGTCAATCCCAAATGGCTTGTGAGAGGCCATATTTATAAAATTTTGATGTGGACACAAAAGAAGATTTGATAACATTTGATTTTTGCTTTATTTGATCAAAGAAGAAATAAAATAAGATAAGATAAGATTCGAAAAGATAGAAAGATTTTTATTTTCTCTTTTAAAGGAAATAAATCCTAAAAAAGATGAGAATGATAACTGATGAATTATCTAGTTAAATAAATTAATTAGATACACATGAGTTCAGATTTTGGAAAGAAAGGGAGAAGATATTTTTAAGATTTAATTAATTAAATAAATATTTTATTTATTTAACTAATGTTGGATTTATGATTTCATTAATTAAATTAATTAAATTATTTAATTAATATTAGAAGAATGGGGGGATTATGAATGGAAATAATTTAATTAATTAAATAATATAAATTATTTAATTAATATTAGAAGAATGGGGGGATTATAATGGAAATTTTATAATTAATTAAATAATATAAATTATTTAATTAACATTAGAAGAATGGAGGGATTATGAATGGAAATGATTTAATTAATTAAATAATATAAATTATTTAATTAATATTAGAAGAATGGAGGGATTATGAATGAAATTAGTCAAATAAATAAAACTTATTTAATTAATTAGATTATGACATGGTTACCTATGGAAAAACATGCTACAGGATGTATAAATGATTTGGACGGTAGGATGTGGATAGGGATACATAGGAAGGACTCGAGCATCAAGTGTCATGGCTAATATCCCTCGAATATGTGCCCTAATTAACCATGGAAATAGAATCATAAATTTTGGCATGATGGAAGGAGGTAAGGACTTAAACAAAGGTTTGAATTAAAGGGGGATAATGGGGGATGGATCGTGGCTCATGGATAGTATGTTGGAAGGCTTGTTGATGGATAGATGGAAAGGGTGGCAAGATCAACATCGGTACACACCTTGAAGGGTTGTGAAGTGATGGAAGAGAAGTGGATTTTGAATTTAGAGATTTATATGTAGGAATGGATGGGGATTTTTGGAAATAAGGACCCAAAATGGATGGTGGTGATAAAGGATATTTAGAATTGGATGCAATTTTTGGATAAGCAAGTTTGGATACCAATTTTGATTTTATTGCTTCTACGAGACTTTTAGGAATCCACATAGCTTTCGACTTTAGTTTTTGATTCATGGGCCTTTGTGACCTTTGAGATTATTCATTTTTCTTTATGGGCCTTTGTTGCCTTTGAATTTTTTCTTTTTGTTTATGGGCCTTTGTGGCCTTTGAAATTTTTCTTTTTGATTTGTGGGCCTTTGTGGCCTTTGAATTTTTTTATTTTGAATTTGGACTAGATATTCTTTTATGTTTGCATGTCTCTTCAAGGAGACATGTTGATTCTTTGATGTATGCAGATTTTGATATGAAGATTTTTACATTTTACACCCAAATTACTTCCAAGAGCTATGGGATGGGTGGATAAAGATGAATGATATGAAGGTATTATGGATGGGTTGGTGTAGGTATGTTAGAAAAGGTTCAAGGGTGTGCACCTTTGTTGATCTTGACTAGGGATATGAGGGATGTAGGGCCCCAATATGGATGGAAGGGTTGATGAACTAGGGTTTGGACGATAAGGACCAAGGATAGATGGAAGGTTTGATGGACTAGGATACAAACCTAGGATAAATGGAAGATTTGATGGATATGTAACTTTTATGAAACAAGATGTGAGTCCATGTTGTGGAGGATATGATATGGATGAAAGGATAGGTGTTGGAAGTGGGTATATGCAGGATCATCATGGAAAAAACAGGCC